>PISX010031850.1:0-16883 GCA_004024625.1 Mellivora capensis
TAATCCCTGTTAGGCTCACATTCAATGACTTGCTAAACGTGTAAAAAAGAAACATTTTTAAAACAATGCAAATATGTGATAATAGGTGAACATGTAGAGAAAGGCATTGAAAACTAAACAGATCTTCCTAATATTTTAAATTTTGAAACTGTCAGAGCACTTTTATTAAACATCAAAAAGAGATGATAAATTAGGCTGCTCTTTAAAACCAGAAATTACACTGAGGTTTTTATAGAAAAGGTGAAAAGCAAACATAGCTCTAGGACTGAGAACCCAGAGAGTTCACTTTAAGTTCAGGTACAAGTAAGGAGGTTGACAGTAAGTACCACCACTGAGTTATTACTAGTTGCTAAATACTCATGTTTCATTAATTCCCACAGTTATCTAAGGCATGCTTCACCAGCTCACCTACATTTGAAGGCTTATAATAAAGTTGAGTAAAAACAATGCCAGGGGTAAAAAATAATTTCACAGCAGAAAAAAGGTTCTTGTTATTTTACACTAAATGACAAAAAAAGCAAAAACAATTATGATGGAGATCAAAGCATAATAATTTTTTTCATTTTGATTGAGGCCAAATTAATTAATCAAAGTTTCTTTATTTAAACAACTAGTTCATAAATTCAGTTTGGTTAAAAGTAAAGAATGGGATATTGTACAGCATGGCATCTAAGTGACCAAAGTAGATTATTACATAGTTTTCATTTCTTTAGCCTTGTCCTCTGTTTACCAGAGGACACTTTGAATCAGTGACTGTGATGCAGATTCTCCATACTCAGGGAAATGAGGAAATGAGAATAGCTCCTCTCAGCAAACATGGGGTTGAAATGAGAGTGGCTTCTCTTGCTATTACATCTAATGAACCATGTTCTTTCTATCATAGTTCTGGCTTCTGCTGGGTTCAAGTTCTCAGTACTCGAAGAATGAGTATTCCCAACAATGGACCCTAGAATGTTAGGACCCAGCAGATTAGAAGTTGAGATCACTCCCTCTCCATTACATCCTTATAGGGCCATTGGAAGAACAGCAAAGGAGGGGAAAAAACGGAGAGGAGCTAGAATGTTGGTAGGTATATGATCCAGGACTTTATGAGGAAATAGAATAGATGCTAAATAATAGAGCAAGAAATAAGCAAGGAAACGATGGAATTAAAATATTGCCTACTGGGCACCTGGGTGGGTCAGTGGGTTAAAGCCTCTGCCTTTGGATCAGGTCATGATCTCAGGGTTCTGGGATCAAGGCTCTCTGCTCAGGCTCTCTGCTCAGCGGGGAGCCTGCTTCCCTTCCTCTCTCTCTGCCTGCCTCTCTGCCTACTTGTGATATCTGTCTGTCAAATAAATAAATAAAATCTATAAAATAAAATAAAATACTGCATATGTAAGATCTCCAAAGACTGTACTTCTTAAGGAAAGTTGGATCAATCCACAATGTTTAAAAAAAAAAAGACAAAAAAAAAATCAGAAATCAACTGAGATGTTACCAAAGGTAAAAAGAATATGGAAAGTGGTGGAGAAAACAGTAATACATATAAAATCTCAAAATCAATTGCAAAACTGAAAAAGGTAGTGTTTATTCATTTTCTTCTATCCTATGCTAGACATACATTTAAATATGTTAATTTATTTTGCAATTTATTACATAGATTACTAAATACCACATAGGATACTGAGGCAGAACTAAGAGGGAAATTTAGGGAAAAGTGGTGTCATACAGAGATTGTAGGGTTTTATTCAATAAGAGGTTTCATGAAACTGACCCTCATTTGGGGAGAGAATAAGAATGTTTTTAATTACAGAAGAGATTTTTATATGATGTTAGGCAGAGCACTGCTATGGCTATTGTTATTGTTTTTTGTGTAGCTTGGATATTTGAAATGGGCTAGAGGTGTATTTTGATGTTAAGCAGTCGAAATGGTCGACTGTAGCACATGTTTTTTCAGTTTTTGGCTCTCTATAATCTTGAAAACATCCTGTGCCAATGTGAGAATTGTCTAGAGCTTATTACTGTGCCTCCTTTTGTTTGAAGTCAGAAATACGGTTTCCCTGCCTTTCTTGTAGGCATTGATGTGAACTCCATCAATGCAAATTGTTTATACCAACTTCAGAAGAGATGCAAGAATTCAAAGAAGTAGACTTCTCCTCCTTGAATCTCCTCTGGCAATGTAACGTCAAATGCAGCTGCTCAGAAGTAATCATGTCAGAGGTTTTAGAAAGAATGATCAGTAGTAGAGAGGTTTGACGGTATTAACTGTAGTATCTGTGCCCATTGAAGTTTATCCGACTTTCTATGCTGAAGGGCTTATATGCTCTGAATCGGACACTTCTCCTGTCTGTGTACTTGCAACTCTGACCATTGGGCCATATATATATATATATACATACATACATACACAGCTAAAACTACTTATACTTGTTTATAATTATGAACTTTCTGCAAATGCCCCAAAGTGATGAAGTGACTGAGTACAGTGATATATCCCATTTCTTGGATGAGGAAGGGATAAAACTAAATAAAATAAACTAACTAAATAAAAAAAAATAAAAATAAATTAAAAAAATATAAAAAAATATATAAAAAAAATATAAAAAAAATATTAAAAAAATAAAATAAATAAAATAAATAAATAAATAAATAAATAAAATAAAACTAAATAAAAATAAAAACTAAAAACAAAACAAAACAACCCACACAAAATAGTTCGTTATCCCCAATTCTTCTAAAGCAGTGAATACAAAATGTACATTAATATCTAAAAAAAGTAACCTTCCCTATGAATGTAAATTCTCATGTAATTAGAAAGAAGTTCTCATTTAAATCTATCCCCAAATCCCCCAACTTAATTTTTCAACAAAATGTGTAAATGCAAACATTTACAGGAAGAAAAAAAAGCTGGAAACACATGAAAGAAAAAGAGTGTCTAAAAGCAGTCTTTTTAAGACATGAAGTGATTTTTAGATTTGAATGGCTGCTGTTGTAAGACAAAAGCAGCTAAGAAAACAACTTAAGGGTGGAAAATTCCCTTCCTGTTTAAAAAAAAAAAGTACCTGTGGCAATTTAACATAATTAGGTCTAAAGCAGAACAAAGTTTGAATCTTACAAAAAGGAACAAGGTACTGCAAAGGGAACAAGAAAAAAATTGGAGTGGATTTCAGTGGTTTCTGGACAGGGACTCGGTATGTCACTTTGTGGGGTTTCCTCTCTGGAAAATGTTATAGCAAAGGTGATCTGTAGAGAAGTGTTCAGATAAGGATGCCATCACTTTCCTGTTTTCCAGGGCACACAGTATGGACATTCTCCTAGTTGCTGGGTAACTGGCAGAAACTCCCCCCAGAAATTAAGGTATAGTTACTAAGCAAATTTAGACATCTAAAAATTTTCTACAGGATTTAGAACTGAGAGATTCACAGAACTAGAGATTTAGAAATAACTGGGAAGAATCAACAAACGAGATTGTGAGCCATATTACCTTGCATTTTGGATTTGAATCAGATTGTAGAGTTGTGCTAGATGTAAAGTTTCTCTGAGAAGATTCTTCCCAGGCTCCTGAAGAACTAGAGAGACATTTCCCTAACAAGAATCAACCATCTTTATAATTTGGCTATTGTAGATAATGCTACTATAAACATCAGGATGTATGTATCCCTTCAAATTAGTATTTTTGTATCCTTTAGGTAAATAACTTGGAGTGCAATTGTTGGATTGTAGGGTGTCTATTTTTAATGTTTTGAGAAACCTCCAGAGTGGCTGCACCAGTTCGCAGTCTCACCAACAGTGTAAGACTGTTCCCCTTCCCCCATCCTCCCCACACCTGTTGTTCTCTGTTTTTAGCCATTTTGACTGGTATGAGGTGATATCTCATTATAGTTTTGTTTTCTTCTGTTTTTCTCTGATGATGAGGGATCTTGAGCATCTTGCTATGTGTCTGCTGGCCATCTGTATGTCTCCTTTGGAAAAATGTCTATTTATGTCTTCTGCCATTTTTTAACTGGATTACTTGTTTTTTGGGTGTTGAGTTTTATATGTTCTGTATGTATTTTGGATACTAACCTTTTATCACATTTGTCATTTACAAATACCTTCTTCCATTCTGTAGGTTGTCTTTTAGTTTTGTTGCTTGCCAAATTATGGAAAGCAACCCAAATGTCCATCAACTGATGAATGCATAAAGATGTGATATATCTATATATAATGGAATATTATCCAGCCATTAAAAAGAATGAAATCCAGACATTTGCCATGATATGAATAGAGCTGGAGAATATTATGCTAAGCAAAATAAGTCGATCAGAGAAATACAAATACCATATGATTTCACTCATATATGGATTTTAAGAAACAAAACAAAAGAATATGGAGGGGGGGAAGAGAGGAAACTGAAGAAACAGACTCTTTCCTATAGAGAACAAACTGATGGGTACCAGAGGGGAGGTGAGTGGTTAGATGGGTTGAATGGGTGATGGGACTTAAAGAGAGCACTTGTGATGAGCACTGGGTGTTGTATGTAACTGCGGAATGACTAAATTCCATACCTGAAACTATTACACAGCATGTTAACTAACTGGAATTTAAATTAAAAATTAATTAAAAAAAAGAAATCAACTATCTTATATCATTCCCTTTTCTAAATGATCATTAGTTTTTTTAATATACAAAGCTAGAAACCTTTCTTTCTTCCTTTAGTTTTCCTTCCTTCCTTCCTTCCAATCATAGCTCTCCAGTTCCAATGGAAAAGGGAGATTTAATAAAGAATGAAGTTTTTTACTTTTTTAAAGAATAAGTTACTTCTCTCCACCTAGTTAAAAAAAAGGTAACTTAATTTTTTTAAAGAGAATTATATTCTTCATGATTTTGTGTGATATTACAGAGAGATTTAAATTTTCTTTTAAAGCATTTAAGTATTTGACTCCTTAAAACCTCTCTAAAGCTGAAAATCTTATATTAGCATAGAGAAACATTTAAAGCAGTTTCATTTTAGATTTATATTCATATATGCAAGTATGTCTTAGAGTAAATCCTTCAGCTGGATTTTGAAATATTCTAGCAGAGTAAAGAAAAATCACTTTCTGAGTTAGTGAAGTTTCTTATTATTCCAAAAGTAGCAAAATATTTTGGTTCCTTAATTAGTAAAAAGCCTCTACCCTTCATCAAAATTAGTCACTTTAGTGAAATTTAGGTTCATTTCCTTTCAAGATAGAGCCAGTAGACTTGGTTTGGGCTGTGAATAATTTCAAAATAATCTAAAGACTTTGTTATAAAATGTACATTTGATGGAGGCTGCAATTGAAAATACGCCATTTAAAGTTTCTTTCAATTACTTATGTCTTCACGAAGAACACATTTAATAAACTCTTGATTTGTGGGAGGTTCTATCCTACCTAACTTAGAAGACATAAAATGCTATTAGCTCAATATGCCCTCCATAGGAGTAGAAGTTAAATATGTGCAGAAAAAATACTGCATGCTTAGACTACAGAGTAAAATTGTTGACTATGTAGTATTTAGAGAAGTTTACAAAAATTGATATACATAATCATCTAAATTTGCTCAAATTTAACAAAAAGCTGTAATTTCTATATATTTATACTAAAAATGTTACAGATATAATTTTAGACTACCTCAATCATATTCTCATCTTTTTCTCTTTATTTTTCCATAGATGACCATTATTTTAGCCTTATGATTAACCATGTGAACCTCATCATGTGTTTTTACTTAAATATTAACCATACCTTATATAGCATCTTGAATGTTTTGAGTATCTCTTTAGTTATCTTTCATTACATATAACTAAATTTTATTTTATTTTATTAATTATTAATAATTAATAATTATTTTATTATGTTTATACATTTCTGATCTAATTAATTCATTTTAAATACTATATAGAGGAGCACAGTAAATATAGGACTAAATGTTTTTATTTCCCTACCAGTGACTGATTCTGATATTTTGTTATTCCAAGCAAGAGAGCATTGAATATCTTTAGCCCATCTCATTATATGTGTGTGAGAGCAGGAGTGCTCTAATAGAAATTGGGGGGTTCATGGAGAGCATCTTCAAATTTTTCTTAAATCAGGAGACAACAAATGCCAAATGTAGATTAATTTGTTATTGTGTTGAATTTTATCTATTCTCATTAACTGTTTATACTTAATTTGCTTTAAATTCTCCCCATCTAATGATGTGCCTATATGAGCTTTCATCAGAATAGAATTTTTTGTTATTTTTGAAATCCATTTGAAAATATATTTCTTTGCCTGAAGATTTTAGTCTCTTTATATTAATTGTGGTTACTGATACATTCAGAGTTATATGTACTTTATTATTGTGTGTCATCTTTTTACTATTATTTAATTTGTTTTTTTAATTTCTTTCTTAACCCTTCTATTAGATTGTTTTCATGCCATTTCAAGACTGGTCCTTATTTTTATACACTCTGCTTATATTGTTCTAATGGTTTCCTTTGAATTTTTGCTATGAGTACTTAATATTTCTATCCTTTTCCAGAATCCTGTAACTCCAACCCTCACTTTTAAAAATTCCAGTCAAAATTATGTATCATTATTACCCTCACTTAATTTCTATATTATACTTGTTTAGTAGATCCACTTGTTTGAAACTTTCTTAAATTAGTCATTTTATCATTATTGTTAAACTATGCCTACATTTTTAGAAATTCTCTTGATTATTGTTGTTTCTGTAAGTTTCTTTAAATTGCTAAATTCAATGTCTTTACCAAAGAACACTCTTCATAATTTTTTTCAAAGGTAAATTGTACACTATAAATTCTGTCACAATTTCTCTCAAAATTTCTAACTCATTCATATTATTTTAACTAAGCACACTTTTGGCTAATTGTGAATATATAATTCTATTACCTTCAAATATTTAGTCTTTGCCAAAAAGACTGTTGTAAAATTATCACCCCTTTAATATATTTTATCTATGTCTTTAATCTATTTGTCCTTATATATGAATTTCAACTATTATATATATATTATATGTCATATATAATATGCTTCTTTAAAAATATATCTTCTATTTGAGATATTTCTCAGCCATTATCTCTTGATTTTCACCTTCTCCATTATTTTTATTCTTTCTTTGCAGAATTCTTATTCAATATGAGATACTTTTATTCCATATTCCAAACTTCTTAAACTACTCTTTAAAATTTTTTACATATTTTGTCTGTCTATGATGCATTTTGATGATCTGTCTTCCCACTCAGCAAATCTCTTTTCAGCTGCATTTGATCAGCTCTTTAATCAAACTTGTTTTAATTCATTGACATTTTAATTATTTTTTGTTTTAATTCCATCCAATGTCTTTGATGATGACCTTTTATTATTTCCATTCCTATTTATTAATTATATTAAATGTTATTTTTAAATTTTATTTCCAAATATTTCATTATTTCTAGTTCTTGACATACTAATTTTATTTTGTCTTACATGTTTTGATCAGATCTAAGGTCACAAATTCATAATTCAATCATGTCATCTGAGGCATGCTTCTCAAAGGCTAGATATTACTATATTCTTGGATACAAGGGCTACATTATCTCTATTCCTTCCACCCAATATCATGGACTATGTTAGCAAGAATAACATTTTCTGTGGAAAATGTGGGTTTCCTTAATAAACAAAGTAGAATTCAAGTGACCGATAAAAAAAAAAAAAAGTCCACCTAAGGGAATTTTATTTTCTAGAATCAATTCTGTCTTCCTTTGATAACAACCCCAATTGTCATATGAGGATATGTTATAACCCTCTATTAGGCCTGGTGCAGATGTAGAACACATAACCCAGCCTAAGTCAACCAATCATTACTTTTTCTCATCTACATTAATTGGTTCAAGGTTAGCTTGTGATTCAAGCATTGTAATCATAATGAATAGGAATATCCTTGGAAAATTTATTCTTTTTTTAAGAGTTTATATTTCAGAGGATGAGGTTGTGAGTGGTAATAAAAGAATCAGCTGGAAAAAAAAAGAAGCTAGGAAGTACATGAAGTAGTTTCTAGAGATGTAAATTAAACCCTGCATCATAAATCATATGTAAAACCAAACTTGCCCCTGTCCAGCTATGTGAACCAATAAGGTCTCCCTAGTACATCAGCTAATTTCAGCTGAGATTTTATTAATTAGAAAGAAAAATGGAGGAGGAAGATTCTTAACTGTTAAATCTATTACTCCTTAAAATATACAGCCATTTTTATTACTTAGCATAAAGAACAGGGAGTCTTAGATTCAGATATTTCCTGCATGGTGATTTTGAACACATCTCTTATTCCCTTTAACATCAATTTCTTTATTTTAAATTTAAACAAAATAGTGCCTACTTATGGAGTTAAGTATAGAATGAGATGTTACATATTCAATGCCTACTGTATGCTAAGAATATTTTTTTAAAGTTGTCAGTATTACTTTAAGAATTACTAATTATCAAATTACCAAATTATCAAACTAGAAAATAATCAGTTTTCAGCTAAGCCATATTACCCATTTTGCAAAAAAAGTCTATCTGGATCAAATAAATTACATAATATTATTTTTCTGTGGGGACTTTTGTGCTTGATAGCACAAGTTGAATTTGAATCCAGGTCTCTCAAGTGAAAATTCAGTAACACCTCCTTATTTGTCATTATTTTTTATGTACTTATTTATTTAATACTCATAGTTTTCTATTTTTAGTTATCTATGTGAATATTTTTTCAAAAACTCAGATTGCCTTGTAAATTTCTAAGTAAGGACCACCTGGAATTTCTCAAGGTGATCTTTATTATCATTTAGGTATGGCTCCTTAACATGAAAAAAAAGCCTCTTGCTTTTCCTTATTCAAACATTCTCTGAATATGATGAAAGAGAAGGAGAGAAAATGTGTAGGGAAGAGAAATACAAGATAGGAAAAATATTTTAGAGAATATCACATATGCAATTAATGTAAGCAGAAACCATTCAAATAAAAGTAGTTTTGAAAAAAAAGTAATTCTGAAAAACAGATGAACATTGTTTTTATACTTGAAAAGACAATTCTGCAGTGTGAGTCATCTGTCAATAGTCACAAAGCATAGGGGAAAAGAGGAGCATTCTCTCTTAATTGAGACAGAGGAGGACAGTGACAATGTTATGGCCTGCAGCCCTTTGTTTGCACATGCTTCTTTTGGTGATTTATGTTTTTCATAGCAAAAGCTGGGAGTCGTTGCTAATATATGAATATATTACAGGTGTCAGAAGAAATGAAATCATTCTTGCTGAAGAATGAAGTAGAAAGCCATTAAAAATGGTTTCACTTATTTGTGGAGCATAACAAATAACACGGAGGACATGGGGAGATGGAGAGGAGAAGGGAGTTGAGGGAAATTGGGGGGGAGATGAACCATGAGAGACTATGGACTCTGAAAAACAACCTGAGGGTTTTGAAAGGGCGGGGGGTGGGAGGTTGGGGGAGCCAGGTGGTGGGTATTGTGGAGGGCACGCATTGCATGGAGCACTGGGTGTGGTGTAAAACTATGAACTCTGTTACACTGAAAAGAAATAAAAAATAAAAAAGGATAAATAAAATCTTAGAAAAAAGAAATATAAAATAGCTAAATATTCATATACAACCATGTACATGAGTCTAAGTTTTAGTATCTGACACTTGATTATAATTTAGATTCAGCTAAATACACACTTTCAGAAGATCTTTATTATGAATGAAAAACTGATCAAAAAGGAAGAAAATATTTAGACGATGAGGAGCTATTGAATGGGCCCAAGAAATTGCACACCAATTAAATAGAGAGAGGGAAGCTTTTTGAATTTTGAAAGAGTATAATTTCCAAATTTTGTGAGGAAGTAGTCCTTTTTCTTATTTTCTGCTATGTAAATCACATTCTGTATGGCACAGAACAACTGCTGCACAGAGAGTGCATGGTTTTCTATAAACAGAAAAAATTTGTTCCATGTTCCTCATAATTTAACTGAGAGGACGAATCTACAAAGTGATTATCTGCTTTTGTGCTGCAATTTAACTCTTGGGAAGACCACTACACTCCAAGTGTTTTGGGTTTTGATGGTGTAGGTTAAAAATTGCAGCTAATGAGGAAGCACTGCTAACATAGGCCTTTGGGTCAGTGGACCCATCAAAAAGGTCTTGCATTTACTCATTATTCTCTAGCTCGCCCCAGACTGCTTTTCCCTCGACCACAGGCTTCTCCATCTTCTGGGCATGCTTTTCATTCTGCATATTTTGCCATGAGCACAAATATAAGTACAGGCTAATTTTTTTTCCTTATTCTACAGAAATTTGTAGGATAGATAAAATGTGCACAAAAATAATTGTAATAGTAGGAGGGATTTCCTATGAGCTACGAGAGTGCTATTACTGTGATGGCAAACAGCAGCCCCCTAAAAGATATTCACATTCTGGTCCTCGGAACTCTGAGCATCTATTACCATACATGGCAATGGGATTGCAGCTTCCATTACGAATTTTTAGAGGAGAAGAGACAAGATGGCGAGGAAGTAGGAGGAGGCTCCTTTACAATCTGTCCCCTAAAGTGAGCTGATTACCTACCAAGGAACTCCGATCAGCCATGAAATCAGCCTGAGACCAGAATTATACACGTCTGGACCTCTACGGGGGCAGAAGACCCCAGTGGGAAGTCTTTTTGTTTGTCTGTTTTTGTTTGTATACTTCATAAATCTTACCTTGGGACCATTTGATCTGAGCCTTCTCTTTTATCTTTCCTTTTTTTCCTCTCTCTCTCTCTCTTTTTCTTTATTTCTTTCATTTGGGTGGGGACTCCTGATTGCTCAGAAGCATTCCAGGGTGCACCTTGACTACACCATGGTCGATACATCCGGCTACATCCTTTCAGCCATCTCTCACCAAAATGACTAGGATGAGGAATGCCCAACAGAAGAAAAATTCAGAGGATGGGTCTTCTGCAACAGAGCAAATGGCTACTGACATAGACAATATGTCGGAAAGGGAATTCAGGCTAACAATTATCCAGGCAATAGCTAGGTTGGAAAATGCTATGGATGACCAAATGGAATTGATTAGGGCAGAACTGAAAGCCACCAGGTATGATGTTCACAATGCTCTCAGTGAGTTCCAATCTAATCAAAATTCTCTAAAAGCTAGGGTAACTGAGACAGAAGATAGAACTAGTGATCTGGAGGACAAACAGATAGTGAGAAAGGATCATGAGGAAGCCTGGAACAAACAGCTCAGAAGCCACGAAAACAGAATAAGGGAAACAAATAATGCCATGAAACACTCCAATGTTAGAATTATTGGAATCCCTGAAGGGGAGGAGAAAGAAAGAATTCTAGAAGATATAGTGGAACACGTTATCCAAGAAAAATTTCCCAATATCTTGAAGGGAAACAGCATTCATATACTAAAGGCAGAATGATTTCCCCTCAAGATTATAGATTCTCGAAAGACCTCGAGACACCTAATAGCAAGAATGAAGAATTATAATTGTAGGCAAGTCCTCTTGAACGCAGCTCGGACAAAGAAACTCCTTACATACAGAGGAAAGCCCATCAGAATAACGTCAGACCTGTCCACAGCAACCTAGCAAGACAGAAAGGGCTGGCAAGATATATTCAGGGCACTAAATGAGAAGAACATACAACCAAGAGTACCTTATCCAGCAAGACTGACATTCAAAATGGATGGAGAGATAAAGAGTTTCCAAGACGGGCAAGGCTTAAAAGAGTATGCGACCATCAACCTGACACTGCAGGAAATATTAAGGGGGGTTCTATAAAAGAGGAAAAATCCTAAGAATATCACTGAACAGAAATATAGAGACAATCTACAGAAATAAAGACCTCAAAGGTAACACGATGTCAATAAAAACGTATTTATCAATAATCACTCTCAATGTGAATGGCCTAAATGCACCCATAAAAGGACACAGGGATGCAGATTGGATAAAATGACAGGGCCCATCCATATGTTGTCTACAAGAGACTCATTTTGAACCTAAGGATACACCCAGACTGAAAGTGAAAGGATGGAGAAGCATCTTTCATGCCAATGGGCCTCAAAATAAGGCCGGGGTAGCAATTGTCATATCAGATAAATTAGATTTTCAACTAAAGACTGTAGTCAGAGATACAGAAGGACACTACATCATTCTTAAAGGGACTATCCACCAAGATGATCTAACAATTGTAAATATCTATGCCCCCAATATGGGAGCAGCCAATTACATAATAAAACTATTAATCAAGATAAAGAGTCATATCAATATAAATGCATTTATAGTAGGAAATCTCAACACGCCTCTCTCAGTAATAGATCATCAAAGCAGAAAATCAATAAAGAAACAAGAACATTGAATGAAACATTGGACCAGATGGATCTCATACATATATGCAGAATATTCCACCCTAAAACAACAGAATACACATTCTTCTCAAGTGCACATGGAACCTTCTCCAGAATAGACCACATACTGGGTCACAAATCAGGACTCAACCGATACCAAATGACTGAGATTATTCCCTGCATATTCTCAGATCACAATGCTTTGAAACAGGAGCTCAATCACAAGGAAAAGTTTGGAAGGAACTCAAACACCTGAAAACTAAAGACCACCACGCTTGGATCAACCAGGAGATCAAGAACTTAAACAATTCATGGAAACCAATGAGAATGAAGACACTTCATTTCAAAACCTATGGGATACAGAAAAGGCGGTCCTAAGGGGGAAATATATAGCCATCCAAGCCTCCCTCAATAAAATTGAAAAATCCAGAATTCCACAGCTGTCTCTACACCTTAAAGAACTGGAGAATCAACAACAAATCAAATCAATTCCACACATAAGAAGGGAAATAATCAAGATTAGAGCAGAGATGAATGAGGTAGAAACTAGAGAGACAGTAGAACGTATCAATAAAACTAGATGCTGGTTTTTTGAAAGAATCAATAAGATCAATAAACCATTGGACATACTAATCCAAAAGAAAAGAGAGAAAGCTCAAATTAATAAAATTATGAATGAAAAGGGAGAGATCACAACACCAAGGAAGTAGAAACAATCATCATCATTGATTATCAACAGTTATATGCCAATAAGCTAAGCAACCTAGATGAAATGGATGCATTCCTGGAAAACTATAAACTACCGAAATTGATCCAGGAAGAAATTGACAACCTGAATAGACCAATATCTAGAAACGAGATTGAAGCAGTAATCAAAAACCTCCCAAAAAACAAGAGCCCAGGACCTGACAGACTCCCTGGGGAATTCTACCAAGCTTGTAAAGAAGAATAACACCTATTCTCCTGAAGCTGTTTCAAAAAATTGAAACAAAAGGAAAATTTCCAGACTCTTTGTATGCAGCCAGCATTACCCTGATCCCCAAAGCAGGCAAAGACCACACCAAAAAGGAGAATTTCAGACCAATATCACTGATGAATATGGATTCTAAGAATCTCAGCAAGATCCTAGCAAACAGGATCCAACAGCACATTAAAAAGATTATTCACCATGACCAGGTGTGATTCATCCCTGGGTGACAAGGATGGTTCAACATTTGCAAATCAATCAATATGATAGAACAAATCAATAAGAGAAGAGAGAAGAACCACATGGTCCTCTCAATTGATGCAGAAAAAGCAGTTGACAAAATCCAGCATCCATTTCTGATTAAAATGCTTCAAAGTATAGGGACAGAGGGAACATTCCTGAACTTCATTCAATCTATCTATGAAAGACCCACAGCAAACATCATCCCCAATGGGAAAAAGCTCCCAGCCTTCCCGTTGAGATCAGGAACACAACAAGGATGCCCACTCTCACCACTCTTGTTCAACATAGTATTAGAAGTCCTAGCAAGAGCAATCAGACAACAAAGAGAAATAAAAGGTATCCAAATTGGCAACGAAGAAGTTAAACTCTCTCTCTTCGCAACTGACATGATACTTTATATGGAAAATCCCAAAGACTCCACCCCCAAACTAGTAGAACTCATACAGCAATTCAGTAACGTGGCAGGATACAAAGTCATTGTACAGAAATCAGTGGCGTTCTTATACACTTACAATGAAAATACAGAAAGGGAAATTCGAAAATCGATTCCATTTACTATAGCATCAAGAACCATAAGATACCTGGGAATAAACCTAACCAAAGAGGTAAAGGATCTGTACTCGAGGAACTACAGAACACTCATGAAAGAAATAGAAGAAGACACAAAAAGATGGAAGACCATTCCATGCTCTTGGATCGGAAGAATAAACTTTTTTAAAATGTCTATACTGCCTAGAGCAATCTATACTTTTAATGCCATTCTGATCAAAATTCCACTGGTATTTTTCAAAGAGCTGGAGAAAATAATCCTAAAATTTCTATGGAATCAGAAGAGACCCTGAGTTGCTAAGGAAATGTTGAAAAACAAAAATAAAACTGGTGGCATCATGTTACCTGATTTCAAGCTTTACTACAAAGCTGTTATCACCAAGACAGCATGGTACTGGCATAAAAACAGACATATAGACCAGTGGAACAGAATAGAGAGCCCAGATATGGACCCTCAACTCTATGGTCAAACAATCTTCGACAAAGCAGGAAAAAATATACAGTGCAAAAAGACAGTCTCTTCAATAAATGATGCTGGGAAAATTGGACAGCTATATGTAGAAGAATGAAACTCGACCATTCTCTTACACCGTACACAAAGATAAACTCGAAATGGATAAAGGACCTCAATGTGAGACAGGAATCCATCAGAATCCTAGAGGAGAACATAAGCAGTAACCTCTTTTATATCAGCCACAGCAACTTCTTTCAAGATATGTCTCCAAAGGCAAAGGAAACAGAAGTGAAAATGAACTTTTGGGATTTCATCAAGATCAAAAGCTTCTGCACAACAAAGGAAACACTCAAAAAAAAAAACAAACAAAGAGACAACCCATGGAATGGGAGAATATATTTACAAATGACAGTAGAGACTAAAGAACTTCTCAAACTCAACACACAAAAAACAGATAATCATGTCAAAAAATGGGCAGAAGACATTAACAGACACTTCTCCAATGAAGACATACAAATGGCTATCTGACACATGAAAAAATGTTCATCATCACTAGCCATCAGGGAGATTTAAATTAAAACCACATTGAGATACCACCTCACACCAGTTAGAATGGCCAAAATTAGCAAGACAGGAAATTTACGTGTGTTGGAGAGGTTGTGGAGAATGGTGAACCCTCTTACACTGTTGTTAGGAATGCAAGTTGGTGCAGCCACTTTGGAGAACAGTGTGGAGATTCCTCAAGAAATTAAAAATAGAGCTTCCCTGTGATCCTGCAATTGCACTACTGGGTATTTAACCCAAAGATACAGATGTAGTGAAAAGAACGGACATCTGTACCCCAATGTTTATAGCAGCAACGGCCACGGTCTCCAAACTGTGGAAAGAACCAAGATGCCCTTCAACAGACGAATGGATAAGGAAGATGTGGTCTATATACACTATGGAGTATTATGCCTCCATCAGAAAGGATGTATACCCAACTTTTGTAGCAACATGGACGGGACTGGAAGAGATTATGCTGAGTGAAATAAGACAAGCAGAGAGAGTTAATTATCATATGGTTTCACTTATTTGTGGAGCATAACAAATAACACGGAGGACATGGGGAGATGGAGAGGAGAAGGGAGTTGAGTGAAATTGGAAGGGGATGTGAACCTTGAGAGACTATGGACTCTGAAAAACAACCTGAGGGGTTTTGAAAGTGTGGGAGGTGGGAGGTTAGGGGAGCCTGGTGGTGGGTTTTAGGGAGGGCACACATTGCATGTAGCACTGGGTATGGTGCAAAAACAATGAATACTGTCATACTGAAAAGAAATAAAAATAAATTAATAAAAAAGAAAAAATAGAATTTTTAGAGGAGCTGATTATACCGGCTTGATTGAGTGGGTCCAATGTAATCACAAGGGTCATTATGAGTGAAAAGAAAAGGATTGTCAGGCGTCAGAATCAAAGAGATACTATGCTGTGTCTTTGGAGGTGGATGAAGGGGCCCCAAGACAAGAAATTCCAATATATCTATGAGTTGTAAAAGACAAAGAAACAGAATTTCCTGTAGAGCCTCCAGAAGGATCATGGCCCTTCTAACATCTTAACTATAGTGTAGGAAGAACTGTGGGGACCACTCACTAAAGAGAATGAATCACTGTGAATTATTTTAATCCATTGTCTGCGATAGCTTGTTATGGCAGCAGATAGGAAACACGCACATGAAGGAAGTGCAAAGAAGGGATCCCATTTTTACCCAGAGCAATAGAGGGGATTTTACTGAAGGAAGAATCGTTTGTTGACCTTGGATGGGACTGTGACCTTCAAGCGAGGTAGTGCCATGAACCAATGGGCAGAGCAGTGGCCGAGAGTCATGTGTTGAGGTTCTTGTGAAATGTTGCATTGGCCAACCTGGGGACGAGGGAAGAGGAGCTTGGTGGCAGGACTGGACAGGGGCAGCAGGACATGGAAATGGGAACCCGGGGTTGATGTGGAGTTACCTTGGAAGAGTCCAAGCTTGAGTGACCCAGTGTATTCTGGGAAACACATCTGCAGTAGTGTCTAGTGGGAGAGGCTAAGGGGGAGAGCATTTAAGTGGAGGAAGAGAAGTGACCAGGGGCACTGAAAAGTAGGGTGGGTGAAAAACTGGAGGCCTGATAATGTGCAATTGTCCATTTACTCAATACATAGAAATCTGTTGCAAATGTTTTCTGATAGCGTCTCTCTGACTCTGATACCTGGCCATGCCTCCTCCCCTTTTCACTTATGATGACCCTTGTCTAGATATAGATCTGGGCACCTATCAGAAGCTGACACATTACAGCATGGTGAGAGGGAGACATACCAG
>PISX010031851.1:0-16878 GCA_004024625.1 Mellivora capensis
ATCTTAGAGTTTGAGAGAGAATTAGCAGAGTCTCTTTCCTAAACTTATCTGAACTGCCACCACCACCAAAAAAAAAAAAAAAAAAAAAAAAAAAAAAAAAAAAAATCACCTGGGGGCTTGTTAAAAAATAAACTCTCAAGCTTCTTCCCCAGAAATTCCTAGCAGAGAGCTTAGAGTTTGCACTTTCAGCAAGCACCTCTGGCAAATCTAGGGAATGGGTGTTAGGAGGATACACCTAGTAACTCCCGAGTGCGAATAGGAATAGTATGGGGTCTTGACAATGATCCCCATGTCTGGCATGTGTCCATATATCACACCTGCAATATAATGGATGACAGGAATTTGAAAAAGGATATATATTTTGTGATATCAAAATGAATTAGATACGTGGGAAAATAAAGAAAAATAAAAGAACAAAAAAAAAGGTGTACCTGGTTGTTTCAGATGATTAAGTATCCGCCTTAAGCTCGGGTCATGATCCCAGGGTCCTGGGATCGAGTTCCGCATCAGGCCCCCTGTTCAGCGGGGAGTCTGCTTGTCCTTCTGCCTCTACTGTTCTCCCTGCTTCTGCTCTCTTGCTCTGTCAAATACATGAATAATATCTTAAAAAAAAAGAACAAAAGAGAAAGTGAAAACCATTCACAATCCCACCATCCAGACTCAACCCTTGTCTGCTATTTCTGTTAAACATATCTCTTATCTTTCTGTTTTTACACACATACACACACAGTCACTCACATACTCCCACAAAATTGGAATGATTCTATACCTATTCTGTTTAAATTAGTTTTTTCATTTTCGAGTGATTTTAGATTTAGGGGCGCCTGGGTGGCTCATGGGTTAAGCCTCTGCCTTCGGCTCAGGTCCTGGTCTCGGGGCCCTGGAATCGAGCCCCGCATCTGGCTCTCTGCTCAGCGGGGAGCCTGCTTCCTCCTCTCTCTCTGCCTGCCTCTCTGCCTCCTTGTGATCTCTGTCTGTCAAATAAATAAATAAAATCTTAAAAAAAAAATTTTAGATTTAAACAGAAGTTGCGAAGATGGTCAGAGAGTTCCCAAATGCCCTGCATCTGATTCTTCATTCTCAGTAGTTCCCACATTTGTCCCAATGAATGGATTACTATTGATCCATTTCTGTTAGCAAAATCCATACCTTATCCAGATTTCCTTATTTAGGTCCCAGCGCCCTTCTTCTGCTGGAGGATCAGATCCAGGAAAACACACTAGATTCAGGTCACCCCTTAGGTCCCTCTTGACTACCACAGTTTCTCAGCCTTTCCTTGTGTTTTATGAGCCCATCTGTGCTGAGGAATACTGGCCAGACCTTTTATAGTGTCCTCTCCCTGGGATTTGTTTGATGTCCTTCTCATTATTAGCCTGGAGTTTATAAACATGCACACATCCTCAACCCAGAATTGCCAATTGTTACCATTTCTGTGATATTTGATCCATTTTTTAAAAACAAATGGAAATTAGATCCCTGTTCTGAGCATCCATTATAGCCCCCAAAACACTCCCAGACTCAAAGATGCAACCTTCTTAGACTCCACGTGTGATGGTCCATCTGCACTTTCCCCTTCTCCATTGTGGACATGTGCACCTGCACAACCAACCAGGCAAACTGATGCTATGTTATGTGTATTTTAACACTTCTCCATGAATGGCATCGCATACGCCTCCCTCATGTTTCACCCAGCATCGTTTCTGAGAACCATTCGGGGAGATCTACACAGACCTAGCCAGCACTCCTGTCTTTCAACTTCGTATTCTATAGCATGACTGCAGGATACGTTACCCATTCCCTCACAGGCCACACGCACCAGAGACTCTGCAGTGCACACCGGGAGACAGAACTGCTGGTTTTTACAGTGTGATCCTTCTGGGGTGACCGAACCAGTTCACACTCCAGCAGCAACATTCCTTGCCCCATGTTCCCAGCAACAGGTAGTTTAAGCAGACTTTCACGTTTTTTCCCCAAACATCCAAATGTGAAATTAAATCTCATTATTTTTAATTTCCCTGATTATTGGTGAACATGTGCATCACCTCATATAGTCATTAGAGTTTGGGTCCCTTGCCTGCAAATTGCTTGCTTCTTTCTTTCTTTCTTTCTTTCTTTTTTTTCTCACTTTACTATTGGGTGTCTTCTTTTTTGTTTATTTGTTTTTTAATTAACTTGATAGAATTTTTTTTTACATATTTTAGGGAATAATCCTTTCCTGTTGGATATGTTACAAATTCATGGGGCTAGTCTGCTGTTTCTCTTTCAGCATGACTATTCTCACTTGTCATTCAGAATGTGATCTTTTGATATGGTCAAAATTATTGTTCTTTTCCTGTAGAATTTATGCTGTTTTGTATATTGCTGAAGAAGTTTTTTTCTACCCTAATATCCAAAAAATAGTCCCTGTATTTTCTTCTAGTTATTACAAGCTTTTATATGTTTTTAATGTGTAGGTCTTTAATCTACATGAAATTCCCACTGTCCCCCCTTTATTTCTGCATAAGATGAAGATCTGATTTTCTCTGTGTAGGAAGCCCAGCTGCCCAGGACCTTTCATTGAAATCATTCATCCTTTTCTCTCTGACCTGTAATGCCAGCTTCATTAAATGACAGCACCCATAGATGCAGTGACCTGTTTTGGAATTTCTCATCTGTTCAACTGATCTTTTATTGATGGACCAGCCAAAGCCACACTATTGTACTTAGCTTCACAATAAATGCTGATCTTCCATTAAATAAGCATTCTCTTCTAGTTATTCTTTTTCAGAATTGCATTAGATATTTCTGCATTTTTTTCTGCCACATGATTTTTAAAAACAGCTTTATAAAGTTGTATAGAAAACCATATTAGGGTTTTTATTAGAATTGCATGAGTGTTATAGACTTACCTGTGGGAAGATTACCATTCTTACCATAGTGAGTCTTCCTATTCATGAGACAGTATATTTTTTAAAAACATATAGATTTTCAATACAGTTTTTTAAATTATCTCAGCAAAAAATTTTACTTTTTTTGTTTTATTGGTGCTCATGCATCAGATTACTTTTGTTGCTAGATGACTAGATGAGATTTTTTTCAGTGTCTTTGTGTAAATACTAGCTTATAGGAATGCTTTTTGGTTTGGGGATATCTGGGTGGCTTGGTCAGTTAAGTGACTCTTGATTTCAACTCAGGTCATGATCACAGGGTCCTGAGATCGAGTGCTATGTTGGGCTCTGAGGTGGGCATGGAGCCTGCTTGGGATTTTCGCTCTCTCCTTCTCCCCTCTACCTCACTCACTCTCTTGCTCTCAAAATAATTTAAAATAATAATAATAATAATAATAATAATAATAATAATAAACCACCCCATCAAAACAAAGAAAAATCCATTTAAAAAAGTGATGCTGGGGTGAGGAGCAAGATGGCGGAGGCATAGGAGACCTAAATATCTTCATGTCCCAGGAGTTCAGCTAGAGTGTTATCAAACCATTCTCAACACCTACAAACTCAACAGGAGAAGAATAGCAGCAATTCTAGGAACAGAAAAGAGACCACATTCTGGAAGGTAGGATGTTAAGAGAAGTGAATCTGAAGTGACCAGAAGATAGACCACCAGGCAACATAGTACTAGAAGTCCTAGCCTCAGCAATAAGACAACAAAAAGAAATTAAAGGCATCCAAATCAGCAAAGAAGAATTCAAACCAGCACTCTCTGCAGATGATTTGATACTATATGTGGAAAACCCAAAAGACTCCACTCCAAAACTGCTAGAACTTATACAGGAATTCAGTAACGTGTCAGGATATAAAATCAATGCACAGAAATCAGTTGCATTTCTCTACACCAACAACAAGACAGAAGAAAGAGAAATTAAGGAGTCAATCCCATTTACAATTGCACCCAAAACCATAAGATACCTAGGAATAATCCTAACCAAAGAGGCAAAGAACCTATACTCAGAAAACTATAAAGTTCTCATGAAAGAAATTGAGGAAAACACAAAGAAATGGAAAAATGTTCCATGATCATGAATTGGAAGAACAAATATTGTGAAAATGTCTATGCTACCTAAAGCAATCTACACATTTAGTGCCATCCCTATCAAAATCCCATCCATTTTTTTCAAAGAAATGGAACAAATAATCCTAAAATTTATATGGAACCAGAAAAAACCTCGAATAGCCAAAGGAATATTGAAAAAGAAAGCCAAAGTTGGTGGCATCACGATTCCGGACTTCAAGCTCTATTACAAAGCTGTCATCATCAAGACAGTATGGTACTGGCACAAAAACAGACACATAGATCAGTGGAACAGAATAGAAAGCCCAGAAATAGACCCTCAACTCTATGGTCAACTAATCTTTGACAAAGCAGGAAAGAATGTCCAATGGAAAAAAGACAGCCTCTTCAACAAATGGTGTTGGAAAAATTGGACAGCCACATGCAGAAAAATGAAATTGGACCATTTCCTTACACCACACATGAAAATAGACTCAAAATGGATGAAGGACCTCAATGTGAGAAAGGAATCCATCAAAATTCTTGAGGAGAACACAGGCAGCAACCTCTTCGACCTCAGCTGCAGCAACTTCTTCCTAGGAACATCACCAAAGGCAAGGGAAGCAAGAGCAAAAATGAACTACTGGGATTTCATCAAGATCAAAAGCTTTTGCACAGCAAAGGAAACAGTCAACAAAACCAAAAGGCAACTGACAGAATGGGAGACGGTATTTGCAAATGACATATCAGATAAAGGGCTAGTATCCAAAATCTATAAAGAGCTTAGCAAACTCAACATCCAAAGAAAAAATAATCCAATCAAGAAATGGGCAGAGGACATGAACAGACATTTCTGCAAAGAAGATCCAGGGTGACTCACTTCCTCCTTCAGGAGGAGTGTCGCGGGAGCACGTGGCAAGAACCTGCTGGGTTTGGAGACTTCAAACAGGGCTATGTGCCAGAGATAGAAACACTCGGTCACGGGCCGGGTGAGCTCGGAGTGGGGCCGGAGACCAGGGAGACGGGAGTGATTGAGCGCTTTTCTCCAAGGGCGCACTGAGGAGTGGGGCCCCAAGCTCTGGGATCCTCTGGCTGGAGATTGGGAGGCCGCCATTTTCATCCCCGTCCTCCAGAGCTCTACAGAAAGCCTTCAGGGAACAAAAGCTCCCGAGAGTAAACTTGAGCAGAGTACTTAGCCTGGCCCCTGACAAGGGCAGTGCAATTCCGCCTCAGGCAAAGACATTTGAGAATCACTGCAACAGGCCTCTCCCCCAGAAGATCAGCAAGAACACCCAGCCAAGACCATGTTCACTGATCCATGAGAACTGTGGAACTCCAAAAGGGAAACTCTCCAACACTGATGGTGGGAATGCAAGATGGTGCAGCCACTCTGGAAAACAAGTATGGAGGTTCCTCAAAAAGTCAAAAATAGAGCTACCCTACAACCCAGCTATCGCACTACTGGGTATTTACCCTAAAGGTACAAATGTAGTGATCCAAGAGGGCATGTGTATCCCAATGTTTATAGCAGCAATGTCCACAATAACCAAACTATGGAAAGAACCTAGATGTCCATCAACAGATGAATGGATAAAGAAGATGTGAAACACACACACACACACACACACACACACACACACACACACACGAATGCTATGCAGCCATCAAAACCCCCAAAAACCTGCCATTTGCAATGATGTGGATGGAACTAGAGGGTATTATGCTAAGTGAAATAAGTCAATCAGAGAAAGACAATTATCATATTATCTCACTGATATGAAGAATTTGAGAGGCAGGGCAGGGAGTTGTGGGGGGAGGAGAGGGAAAAAAATGAAACAAGATGGGGCCGGGGAGAGAGACAAACCATAAGAAACTCTTAATCTCAGGAAACAAACTGAGGTTTGCTGGAGGTGTGGGTGAGGGATAGGGTGGCTGGGCTATGGACATTAGGTAGAGTATGTCTTCTTTGCTCTAAACACTTATTTTAGGATCTTTGATAACATGTATCATGACATGATAGAGATTTTTGTTAGATGTCTTTTTTTAAGTCCAGGATGTTCAAGTTCCCTTCTAGTTGTACTTTAAGAATTGTTTTAGTAAATCACAGTTGAGTTGTAAATTTTCCTGAATGCTTGGTAGAAATTACTGCAGTGATCCTGTGGATTGCCTCTTTTAATCTGCTCTTGGAGAATGACATTGATAGATTGTCTTGTGTTCAAGCCTCTGTGTGTTCCTGGGATAAACCCTGGTCTTATTTTGAAAACATATTCTTCCATGCTCCTAAACTGGATCTCAATCTTTTACTTGGAGTTTTTACATCTATGTCTATAAGTGAGGTTGGCATATAGTTTTCTATTTTACACTGTCTTTAACTGGTTTTGGAATCAAATTATATTGTCTCATAAAATAAATTGAATGGCATTTTCTCTTTGTCTACTCTCGGGAATAGTTTGTATAAGATAGGAATTATCTCTTCCTTAGTGACTACAGTAATACTCAGCTGTGAATCTTCTGACTCTGTTTTCTTTTTAGGGAGGACATTTTTTACCTCTGATGCAATCTCATTATTTTGTTATTCCTATATTAAAGATCGGTAACACACAGTGCCAAGCCCCGGTTCTAAGCTGTGCATTTTAGCAACTAATTCTTATTTAATCAACACAACAGTCTTATGACCTAGGTCCAATTATTATTCCCATTTTGCTTATGAGCAAACTGAGGCAAAAGGGGGTTAGCTAGCTTGCTCAAGCTCACATATTAATGGCAGACCCAAAATCAAACCTAAGCAGTCTGGCTGTAGGATCTGTGCTCTTAACCCCTACAGTAGAGCAAATTTCTGTTTCTTTTTTGATACATTGCATTAATTTACATATTCCTAGAAAATTATACCTTTCTTTCAAAATTTCACAATTATTGGCATAAGAGTATTATAATATTCACATGATATTTTAAAATCTCTACTGTAGGGACGCCTGGGTGGCTCAGTTGGTTGAGCGACTGCCTTCAGCTCAGGTCATGATCCCAGCGACCTGGGATCAAGTCCCACATTGGGCTCCTTGCTCGGCAGGGAGCCTGCTTCTCCCTCTGTGTATGCCTGTGTTCACTCTCTCGCTCTCTCTCTCTCTCTCTCTGACAAATAAATAAATAAATAAATAAATAATCTTTTTAAAAAAATCTCTACTGTACTTTTTAAAAGAAAGATTTATTTAGGGGCACCTGGGTGGCTCACTAGGTTAAGCATCTGCCTTCAACTTGGATCATGATCCCAGGAATCAAGCCCCATGTCGGGCTCCCTGCTCATCAAAGAGCCTGTTTCTCCCTTTCTCCTCTGCTTGTACTCTCTCTCTCTCAAATAAATAAATAAAATCTTTTTAAAAAAGATTTTATTTATTTATTTATTTGAGAGAGAATGCATGCATCCATGCGAGACCACATACACTCATGCACGAGTGGGGAGAGGGGCAGAGGGAGGAGATATATCCTCAAGCAGACCCCCCACTGAGCACAGAACCCAACTCAGGGCTCAATCCCAGGACCCTGAGATCATGACTCGAGCCAAGATCATGAATCAACTGCTTAACCAACTGAGCCACCCAGGCACCTCTACTCTACATCTTTTATTCCTAATATTATTTTATTCTAGTCTCCAATAATAAGTGAAATATATTTGTACATGTATTACATATAGGTGAATTCTGTTTTTGAGTGTATATGTACCATTCTTACTATTGTTTCTGTTTATTCTTTTTTTCTTTACTCTTCCTCTTCTCTTTTCTTGTCCTTTATTGAATTGATAATATCATTTATCCTCTTTCTTCCCCTCTACTGATCAGGGTAATGGGGTATTTATTCTTTTAGAAGATACCCACACACATTTTAACATTATCTTCTAATGAAATTCAAAGTTACTATGTCTAACCTCCTCCTTAGGCCTGTCCACGTGTTAACTTCCTGCTACAGGCTATAGTCTCTTTTTTTATGCATGTTGACTTCCAACCTTTTATTAACAGGAACAAGGAACATGCTTTGTTTGTTTCTTAAAACAGCCAAACTAATGTAGATTTCCAATATAATTTGTTGATTTCTTTGCTCCTCCTTGCCTTGTTCAATGGGTTTGTTTTCCGTCTTGCTGAAGCACATTCTTGAGTAGTTCTTCCAGAAAGGGTCTGCAGGCAGTAAACACTTATGTTATTTGAATGTATCGCTCATTCTCCAAAAACCATTTAGCTGTGCACAGAGTTCTAACTTCACTATTCTTTTCTCTTAAAACTTCAAAGATATTCTATGTTTTCTCACAAATTCTTGCAGTGTGACACTTCCAAACAGTGTATTTCCTTCTTTGCAGGCAGCCTGCAAGTCTGCATTTCTTTCCTGAATCTTTTAGGATTTTCCTTTTATTGTTGATGTTCTACAGTTTCATTACAATGTGTTAAGTATGAAATTTCTTTTTTATCCTACTTGTGGTTTTCTTATTTCACTAAGAATGTACATTTCAGGGGTACCTGGATAGCTCAGTGGGTTGTCTCTGCCTTTGTCTCAGGTCATGGTCTCAGGGTCCTGTGATGGAGTCCCACATTGGGCTCTCTGCTCAGTGGGGAGCCTGCTTCCCTCTCTCTCTCTGTCTGCCTCTCTGCCTACCTGTGATCATTCTCTCTGTCAAATAAACAAATAAAATCTTAAAAAAAAAGAGAAGAATAATGTACATTTCAATCCAGAACACTCTTGGGCATTCACTCTTTGAAAGTTGCCTCTGGGGACGCCTGGGTGGCTCAGTTGGTTAAGCAGCTGCCTTCGGCTCAGGTCATGATCCCAGCGTCCTGGGATCAAGTCCCACATCGGGCTCCTTGCTTGGCAGAGAGCCTGCTTCTCCCTCTGCCTCTGCCTGCCACTCTGTCTGCCTGTGCTCACTCTCTCTGACAAATAAATAAATAAAATCTTAAAAAAAAAAAATTTAAAAAAAATAGAAAGTTGCCTCTGTCTCCCACCTTGTACTCTATATTGCCTGTGTCTGGAATTTCCACCAAATGTGTGGTGGGGTGATTCATGTTACAGTCCATGTTCGTCTCTTTGTATGGCATTCTACGTGATTTCCCAAAGGCTGCTTTCCAATTTATTAATTCTATGTTCATCTGGTTTTGGTCTTCACAAATCCATTGAGATTTTTATTTCAATGTTTCCATTTTTCATTTATAGGATTCTCACCTGGTTCTTTTTTCAACCCATCAATTATTTTCCAGAATTATTTGGAAAAAAATAGGTTAGTACTTACTTTACATTACGATAAAATCTGGATGGATTTAGAGTTAAATGAAAGGAAATAAAAACAAAAAGATTTCTCAAATCTCTAGATGAAAATAGATTTTCTAGGTTTCAAATCCCGGATTGGCTTTCATAATCTTAAAAAAATAGTGATAATTTGAATATATAAACTTTAAGTATCTACAGCTAAAGAAGCTGCATAAATAAAATTTAGAACCAGATAGTAAATTGGGGACATAGCTACAAAAGTATGGCAAGATATTACTACCTTTAAAATATAAAAGACTCCTAGAAGTTGATAAGAAAACATAAACAAAAATACAAATGGCTAAGAAACACTTTCAAATTGTCTTCCATTATTAATAATTAATAAATAGTAATGAAATAACCCTCTGATATCTGCCATATTATTCTTTAAGATTTTATTTATTTATTTATTTATTTATCTATCTGAAAGAGAGAGAGAGAAGGAAGAGGAACAGAGGGAGAGAGACAAGCAGATTCTATGCTGAGTATGGAGCCCATCATGGGGCTCCCAGGACGCTGAGATCATGTATGAGTTGAGCTGAAATAAAATCAGACACCCCTACTATACGAATTTTTCAAAGATTTATTTATTTATTTTAGAAAGAGTGAGAGAGGCAGGGGCAAAAGGAGAGAGAGAGAGACTCAAGCCAACTCCCCACTGAGCTTGCAGCCCATTGCAGGGCTTGACCTCAGAACCCTGAGATCATGACCTGAGCCAAAATCAAGAGACTGATGCCCAACAGACTGAGCCATCCAGGCACCTCTGACATCTACCATATTAAAATAATTTGCTTTTAATAAGAATATAAAAAGCTTACTAGGGTACCACTGTGAGAGCATAAAATATGACGGTTTTGAAAACCATTTAACAATATGTACTAAGCAACTTACAAGTATTCTCTCTCTTTTTAAGTATTTTAACTTTTTGACTTATTAATTTCACTTTTAGGAATCTAACCCAAGGCACCAATTCCAAATACTGAGGAGAAAAAACTTCATGCTGTCGTCTAAAAGAGAAATTGGAAACAACCTAGAGGTATAATAAAGAGGGGAACAAGTAAACTGTTACATCTATACAAGAAAATACCACTCAGTCTTTAAGATTAATTCTTACACTATAGTGGTCAAAGTAGTTGATATTGGCACAAAAATGGACACTTAGGTCAGTGGAACAAAATAGAAAGTCCAGAAACAAACCTGCAATTAAATGGTTAAATAATCTTTGATAAAAGGAGGCAAGAACACACTGGGAAAAAGATAGTCTCTTCAACAAGTAGTGTTGGCAAAACTGAACAGCTATATGCAAGAAAATGAAACTTGACCACTTTCTTACACCAAACAGGCAATTAAATCAAATGGATAAAGGGCCTAAATGTGAGATCTGGAACCGTAAACATCCGAGAAGAGAGCACAAGGAGTGATTTCTCTCATATTGGCCACAGCAACATTTTTCTAGATCTGTCTCCTGAGGTAAGGGAAACAAAAGCAACATCAAATGGGACAACATCAAAATAAAAAGCGGCTGCACAGCAAAGGAAACAACCAACAAAACTAAAAGGCAACCTACAGAATGGGAGAAGGTATTTGCAAATGACATATCCAATAAAGGGTTCATATCCAAAAGATATAAAGAACTTATACAACTCAACACCCAAAAAACAACCTAATTAAAAGATGGGCAGAAGACACGGACAGACATTTCTGCGAAGAAGACATCCAGATGGCTAACAGACAACAGACACATGAAAAGATGCTCCACATCACTCATCATCAGGGACATGCAAATCAAAACCACATGAGATACAACTTCACACCTGTCAGAATGGCTAAAATCAATAACTCAAGAAATAATAAGAATTGGTGAGGATGTGGAGAGAAAGGAACCCTTGTGCATTGTTGGGAATGCAAATTTGTGCAGCCATTGTGGAAGGCAGTGTGGAGTTTCCTCAAAAAGTTAAAAATAGACTACCATATTATTAGTAATTGCATTACTGGGTATTTACCCAAAGAATAGGAAAACACTAATTTGAAAGGATATATTCATCCCTACGTTCATTGCAGCATAAAGATAGCTAACACGTGGAAGCAACTCAATCCATTGGTAGATGATTGGATAAAAAAGATGCAGTATATCTATGCAATAGAATATTACCCAGTCATAAAAAAGAATGAAATCTTGCCATTTGCAACAGCATGGATGGATCTAGAGAGTATAATGTTAAGCGAAGTCAGTCAGTCAGGGAAAAGCAAATACCACACGGTCTCACTCATATGTGAAACTGAAGAAATAAAACAGCAAACAGTCAAAAAAAGAGTCAAACCAAGAAATAAACTCTTAACTATAGAGAACAGATGGTTCCCAAAGGAGAGGTTGGTGGGGGGGATGGATGAAATAGGTGAAGGAGAGTAAGAGTACACTTGTCATGATGAGCCCTGAGTTAATGCATGGAATTATTGAATCATGACTGAAATCAATACAACACTATGTTAACTATATTAGAATTAAAAAGTTTTTAAAAGAGTCATGTTACAAAAATGTTTTAAAAAATATGAAAATACTCATGCCATATCATATGTGAAAGATGAGCATAGAAAACTATTATATTTTTATAATATAATATAAATATATTTTACAGTATAACATATAATATAATACATATAATATATAATAGCATATTATAGTAAGGAGTTAAGCACTAAATGAAAAGTATATATCAGGGGTGCCTGGGTGGCCCAGTGGGTTAAAGTCTCTGCCTTCGGCTCAGGTCATGATCTCAGGGTCCTGGGATTGAGCCCCACATCGGGCTCTCTGCTCCACGGGGAGCCTGCTTCCTCCTCTCTCTCTGCCTGCCTCTCTGCCTACTTGTGATCTCTCTGTCAAATAAATAAATAAAATCTTTAAAAAAAAAGAAAAGCATATATCAAAGTGTTGACAGTATATACTTTTGGGGAGTACTTGTACTGATGTTGTTTTTCTACTTCATTATACTTTTTTATAACTTCCAAATATTCTATAATGTACATCTAGTATTTTTATAATGTTTATGAGACTGATGCACTGCCTACTGCGCTAAGAGGGCGGCTTTATTTTTATAATGTTTAAATCAAAGATTAAGAAAGCTTTCTCAATAAATTGGGAGGAACTTCACTCGGCCATAAATCGTTCAGTTGTACTGTGCCTCTCCCCCTTTGAAATGAGTCCTTATCTCATCTTTCTAGTGGGCACTGTTAGGTTATTCCTGGCCAGAGGACACTGGATCAAATTGAAAGGGAAACGTACAGTTTCATCTGAGCAACAAAACTCAAACATTTGACCATAGTTCTCAAAAAGCAGTTGACATTCCATGTCTGAGATCTTTAAGTGTGTTAGAAATGTTTAAGAGTAACTTGTCTCGTGGAAAATTGCTAACTCGAAGTCCAATATTTAAAAGGTTGGAAGAGCCCCTCAAACTAATGGGCAGTTCTCAGACTGCCCTGGTTTGGTCAAACAGGAATACTCTAGCAAAGACTGCCCAATAGGGGATTCCCATGCAGGGCAGAAATGGCCCAAACCCAGTACCTCTGCTGAGCTCAGTCAGTGGTACGAGCCGCTGAGGTGTGGGGGGAGGGGAGCGCTGGCAGGGGTGAGGGCGATTC
Organism: Mellivora capensis; assembly: GCA_004024625.1. Lineage (NCBI taxonomy): Eukaryota > Metazoa > Chordata > Mammalia > Carnivora > Mustelidae > Mellivora > Mellivora capensis. Next base: position 12,904 of record PISX010031851.1, read on the forward strand.
ATGCCGCATCATCAACACTGTGGTCAATCCCGTCAGCCAGCTAAGGGACATTGGAGTGGGCACCTCTTGGATACCATGGTAATGTATTTAAAGTATCTTCTCCTCAAAGTCTCCTTCTCACCCTCGAAATAAAAACAAAATCAAACACCATCTCCCTAAAACAACAAGGGGTAGGCTGCTTATATCTAGAGAAAATACTGAGCTTTCCTTTAAATGGGATTGTAGAAGAATTCAGTACCTAGGATGGTTCCTAAGCGCATTACATGTACCCCTGAGATTTGTTGACTAGCTTGTTATTTGATCCTTTTTTTTTTAGCATAGTTGACACACAATGTTACATAATTGGCAGCTGTCCAACCTAGTGATTTGACGAGTTTATACATGAGACTAAGCTCACCACAAGTAAAGCTCCTATCTGTTTCATTACCTCACTATCACAGTATCATTGACCGCATTCCTTATACTCATCCCGTAACTGGAGGCCTGTATCTCCTCCACTTCACCCATTTTGTCCACACCCACCCCCAGCAACCATCAGTTTGTTCTCTGTATATACAGTTCTGATTCTGGTTTTTGTTTATTTTTTAATTCCATTTATGAGAATCATATGGTATTTGTCTTTCTCAGCCTGACTTGCTTTACTTCGCATAATACCCTCTAGAGCCATCCATGTCATCTCAAATGACGTGACCTCTTCCTTTTTTATGGCGATATAATATCATATATATATACGTATATATACATATATATATATACACCACATTTTTCTTATCCATTTATCTACTGATGGACACTTAGGTTGTTCCCATGGCTATTGTTAATAATGCTACAATAAACACAGGGGTGCATATACTTTGAGTTAGTGTTTTCATTTTCCCTGCGTAAATACCCAATAGTGGAATTACCGGGTCCTATAGTATTTCTATGATTGTTTTCCTCTTATGAGGCATAATGGTAGGCTGTTCTTAATTAAAGCCAGATACTTATTTTTTTTTAAGATTTTATTTATTTGACAAAGAGAGCAAGAGAGCACAAGCAGGGGGAGCAGCAGAGAAAGAGGGAGGAGCAGACTCGCCTCTGAGTGGGGAGCCCAATGCGGAATTCGATCCCAGGGCCCTGGGATCATGATCGGAGGAAGGCAGATGCTCAACTGACTGACCACCCGATGCCCCTAAAGCCAGATACTTTAAATTTGATATTTCTAATCCTTATAAAAACCCTACAATTCAGACATTGTTAGGTGTTGTTACAAGTTGATACACTGAAGCTCAGTGAGGTTAAGAACTTGACCAGGTCATACAGCTAGTAAGCAGTGGTTATGGGGTTCAAACCTAGTCCTGCTCCAGACCAGAAGTCTTCAACCCTGGCTAAACATCAGAATCACCCGCAGAAATCTAAAATATTCAGATGATCAGGCTTCCGATCAGACTAATTAAATCACTATTTCTCGAGATGGGCCTAGACACTTGTATTCTTTAAAAAAGGTTTACAGAAGATGGCGGAGAAGTAGCCGCTGAGACGACATCAGGTAGCAGGAGATCAGCTAGATAGCTTATCAAACCATTGCAAACACCTACAAATCCAATGGGAGATTGAAGAGAGGAAGAACAGCAATTCTAGAAACAGAAAATCGACCACTTTCTGAAACATAGGACCAGCGGAGAAGTGAATCCAAAGCGAAGGGAGGATAGACCGCGGTGGGAGGAGCCAGTTCCCGGCAAGCGGCGGAGCAACTGAGCACTAAATTGGGACTTTTAAAAGTCTGCTCCACGGAGGGACATCGCTCCAGAGGCTAAACCGGGGTGAAGCCCACGCGGGGTCAGTATGGCCCCAGGTCCGGCAGGGTCACAGAAGGATCGGGGTGTCTGAGTTGTCGCAGAGCTCGCAGGAATTATAGTGGGGAAGCTGGCTACAGAGACAGAGCCGCGGAGTGAGCTCTCAGCTCGGGGTTACCTTGAACCGGTCGCAGGCTGGGTGAGCTCGGAGCGCGGCCAGAGGCCAGAGAGACGGGAGTGATTGGGGCTTTTCTCTGAGGGCGCACCGAGGAGTGGGGCCCCGAACTCCTGGCTCCTCCTGGCCAGAGATTGGGAGGTCGCCATTATCATTCCCATCCTCTGGAACTCTACAGAAAGTGTTTAGGGAACAAAAGCGAAATACAGCCAAGACCAAGTTCACTTACCAAGGAGAGCAGCAGAATTCCAGAGGAGGAGAAAGCAAAGCACAGAATTCATGGCTTTCTCCCCATGATTCTTTAGTCTTGCAGTTAATTTACTTTTTTCTTTAATATTATTTTTTTTCTTCTGCTAAATTTTTTTAACTTTTACCCTATTATTTAACACTTTTAAACTAGTTTATCTTAGCAATACCTTTCCAAAAAATAATAATCTTTTTTGAACCCTCATTATTACAGTCATATTTTATCCTTCATAGTATTTAACTTTATTTTTTGTATTCACATAGGGTTTTTTCCTTCTAAAAAATTTGGGGTACAACTTCCTCTAGTAGATCAAAATATACTCTAAATCTACCTCCGGGCTTATTCTAGTCTCCAGCCTGAGCAAATTAACTCCACTTTCTTTTTCTTTATTCTCCCAACCAACTCCTTTTTTTAGAAATTTAAAAATATATATATTTTTTCATCTTTATAAGCATATTCCCTCCCTTCATTGTGTTTACCCTTATATAGGTTTTTCATTCTTTAAAATTTTGGGAGGTAGTTTCTTCTAAGACACCAAAATACTCCACAATTAAGTGGGTGACCCTGTTCTAGTCACCAGTCTAATATATATATATATTTTTTCTTTTTCATATTTTTTCTTTATTTGTTTTGTTTTTTAAATTTTTTTCTCTGAACTTCTTTTTATCCCCTTTCTCCCCCCCATGATTTGAGGTCTCTTCTGACTTGGTTAAAGCACATTTTCCTGGGGTCTTTGCCACCCTTTTAGTATTTTACTTGCTCCTTAATATACTCTGATCTGGAAAAAATGACAAGGCAGAAAAACTCACCACAAAAAAAAAAAAAGAACAAGAGACAGTACCAAAGGCTAGGGACCTAATCAATACAGACATTGGTAAGATGTCAGATCTAGAGTTCAGAATGACGATTCTCAACGTTCTAGCTGGGATCAAAAAAGGCATGGAAGATATTAGAGAAAACCTCTCTGGAGATATAAAAGCCCTTTCTGGAGAAATAAAAGAACTAAAATCCAACCAAGTTGAAATTTAAAAAAGCTATTAATGAGGTGCAACCAAAAATGGAGGCTCTTACCTCTAGGACAAATGAGGCAGAAGAAAGAATTAGTGATATAGAAGACCAAATGGCAGAGAATAAAGAAGCTGAGCAAAAGAGGGACAAACAGCTACTGGACCACGAGGGGAGAATTCGAGAGATAAGTGACACCAAAAGACGAAACAACATTAGAATAATTGGGATTCCAAAAGAAGAAGAAAGAGAGAAGGGAGCAGAAGGTATATTGGAGAGAATTATTGTAAAGAATTTCCCTAATATGGCAAAGGGAGCAAGCATCAAAATCCAGGAGGTGCAGAGAAGCTCCCTAAAAATCAACAAGAATAGGTCCACACCCCGTCACCTAATAGTAAAATTTACAAGTCTTAGCGACAAAGAGAAAATCCTGAAAGCAGCCCGGGAAAAGAAGTCTGTAACATACAATGGTAAAAACATTAGATTGGCAGCAGACTTATCCACAGAGACCTGGCAGGCCAGAAAGAACTGGCATGATACATTCAGAGCACTGAACGAGAAAAACATGCAGCCAAGAATACTATATCCAGCTAGGCTATCATTGAAAATAGAAGGAGAGATAAAAAGCTTCCAGGACAAACAAAAACTGAAAGAATTTGCAAACACCAAACCAGCTCTACAGGAAATATTGAAAGGGGTCCTCTGAGCAAAGAGAGACCCTAAAAGTAGTAGATCAGAAAGGAACAGAGACAATATACAGTAACAGTCACCTT
>PISX010031852.1:0-16887 GCA_004024625.1 Mellivora capensis
TTGAGGGAAATTGGGGGGGAGATGAACCATGAGAGACTATGGACTCTGAAAAATAACCTGAGGGTTTTGAAGGGGCGGGGGGTGGGAGGTTGGGGGAGCCTGGTGGTGGGTATTGTGGAGGGCACGCATTGCATGGAGCACTGGGTGTGGTGTAAAACTATGAATTCTGTTACGCTGAAAAGAAATAAAAAAAAAAAAAGAAACACAATGGAATCCGGTCACTGTTGGTGCCCGGTGACTGCACACCAAGGTTCTTTGAACCAATTGTTCTGACCCGTCAGGGGAGCTCACTCTGTCCTAGAAGAATAGTACTCCATGATTTATGGCCATGGACCATGCACCCAAGTACTTGGCTTTGGAAATGAGCCTGGTGGTGGGAGAGGACTGGGAAAGGATGGGCTGATTGCAAACTTGTAATTAATGTATGTTTTATTTATGCTTATGAAGCCTGAAATATTAATGGAGGCGAGAGAATGCATAATTGATAGGCCCCCTAGAAAATGTGCATTATGGTGCACGGACAGGAAGCCCCCAGTGTCCTTCTGTCAAAGATGCGAGAAGGCTCCTGCAGCTCCTTGCAGCTCGGGAGTGCTTTGTGTTGCTGGAAGTCTGGAAGTCTCCATGCACCCTGGCAGCTGGTATCAGAACGATGTTCTTTTTAGTATCTTGTCTCTTGGACGGTTATAACATTTCATCATTTCTTTGGAGAAGGAGAGAGGAGCCAAGAGAGAGGTTGTATTAATGGAATCCCTAACGTGTGACAAGCGTTTCTTCCAATGGTCTCATTTATCATCGTGATGATACCACCCCCTTATAAGACCTTTTGTATGCGCGAAGGATGCAGAAAGGTCAGGCGACATGCCTAAGGTCACACAGGGAGTGAGTGGCAAAGCTAGTGTTCAAACCTATTCCTCTTTTTTTTTTAAGATTTTATTTATTTATTTGATAGAGATCACAAGTAGAGAGGCAGGCAGAGAGAGAGAAGGAAGCAGGCTCCCCACTGAGCAGAGAGCCTGATGCGGGGCTCGATCCCAGGACCCTGAGATCATGACCTGAGCTGAAAGCAGAAGCTTTAACCCACTGAGCCACCCAGGTTTCCCAAAACCTGTTCCTCTTACATGACAGTGATGTGTATGGCATGAGTGCTAAAAATAGTGCGGGTGTGGGGGGTCACTCCTAGCCCATCACTTCCAAGAAGTAGGTTGTAAGCAGGCCGCCTACTTGCTCTGTGACTCTGTTTCCTTATCTGTAAAACTGGGGTGACCGAAGTCCCTGCATTCTAGGATTATCACGGGATTGAGCACCGCACCTGGCACATAATAATCATATGATAAACTGTAGGTATTACAATTATTATGACTACAGAGGGTGAGAAATGGGTCAGAGAGATAACGAGACACCAGATGTTGTAAGAAATTAGGTCTTCACCCGGAGTGAACTGGGGTGACGTTGGGAGGTTTTAAGCGAAGGAACGGTAATAAGGAACAATGTGGTTTGACTTCTGTTTTCAGTGGTGTGCTCCAGGTGTGGGGCTGAGAACAGAATGCGAAAGGAAGAATCAAAGAAGGCCACAGGGAAAGCTTTTGGGAGGCTTTTAGGACCCCGGGTGAGGGAGGGGGAGCAGGTGGGAATGGCACGAGCAGCGAAAATGGTGAAAAGGGGTGGATTCTGATTCTGTTTTGAAAGTAGAGCCGACAGGGTGCACTAATGGGCCAGATGTTGGGCGTGAACAGAAGTGAAATCAAAGGGGAGCCCAGACCCCTGGGAAGGTGTGGTTGCCCTCAGAGATGGGCAGGACATGGTGGAGCAGGTGCGTGAGGGTCTAGTCTGGGGCTCCTTGTATTTGATACACCTGTTGGACCTCCCAGGGGAGAAGCCAAGCAGGCAGTCTGGAAAAGGTATCTTCTTCAATTCCCTTCTTTTTGTTCCTGGCTTCAGTTCTTTCTCTCCTCACAAACCCTGGGGAAGAAAAGGGGGGACGTAAAGATGCACCAACGGATTGATCTATAGGATTGATCTAACCCACCTGTGAGTTGTGCCTTTTGTAAAGAGTATTATGTGCTGGGACTCCCTGAAAAATGTGTCTAATGGAAGAGCAGAAGATGATGGTGGTGGTGACCGCAGGACCTTAGCAAGCAGCTCAGAGACAGGAAATGACAAGAGAAGAAGGAACGAACCAATGAACAAAGGAAGAAGAGAGAGATGAAGGAAGGAGAAAAACACCATCTTTAGACAGTCAAGTGCCAGTGATTCTTTGTCCTAAGGAAAAGTCAGTGTCTGAGGCAAGGGTGGGGGTGGTTGAAATAGTGGCTGAATGAATGCATAAATTTGTCTGTTTCTCAAAACCCAGGCAAGTGCTGATCAAGGAGTGAACTCTGTCAGAAATCGCGGAAGCTTCGTTACCCTGTGGATAACAGGATGTCCGGGGTCCTCCCTGAGCCTTGAAATTGCGCAAGAGTTCCTAATGGAAGAGCGCAGTGAGAAAGGGAAGAAGTTGGCCTACCTTCTATGGAGTAGTTTCCGTGGGCTCCACCGCGAGCCCGGCACATCATGTGTGTTGCCTTTTTTAATCATCACAAAAACCCTGTGATAGAGACGTCAGTCTGCTTCTGCTGCTGATGAAGAAAGAAAGGCTCAGAGGGTGTGAGTGACTCCCCCAAGGTCACCTAGCTCCAAGATGGGGAGGCTGGGTCAGAGACTGGGTCTTCTCTGGCTTAAACCTGAGTATTTTTCCATGGTGCCAAATGGGCTCCCTTGAGGGGGGCTTTGAGGCTGCAGTGAAATGCTCCAATTATCAGGGACCAGGGGAAAGGCGGACTAGACATGGGCTTTCCTGGGAGCCTTTGAGGGGCTTTGGAAAGGCGCCCAGTGGACCCTGCGCCAGGTGCCAGCCTCAGAACCCATCGGCCCACCCACCAGATTGTGCACCCGCCCCCCAGCAATGTTTGTACAAGATCTCAGCTTCAGAAGCCCCACCCTGGGGCCCCTCCATCCTGGATGGTGAGCTCTGCCTTCAAAGACAAGGATGGTGTCTTTTTTGTCACCATAGCCCTCCGGTGCTTAGAGAAGCCTAGATTACTGTAGGGGGTAAATAAGATGGAAAACAGGTGAATAAGCAAAGCAAGATTCCAAATCACCACATGTTTCATCAGATTCATTATACTGGTAATACCATGAAAACGCTATTTTTTTGTAATTTTTTTTAATTTAACAGAAAGAGATCACAAGTAGGCAGAGCAGCAGGAAGAGAGAGAGGAGGAAGCAGGCTCCCTGCTGAGCAGAGAGCCTGATGCAGGGCTCGATCCCAGGACCCTGGGATCATGACCTGAGCTGAAGGCAGAGGCTTCAACCCACTGAGCCACCCAGGTGCCCCTGTGATTCCATTTCTGTATCTAAGATAGAGTCCTGGGATCAGAGAGTAACATGGTGATTGCCAGGGGCTACAGGGAAGGAGAAACAGGGAATTTTTTTTTTTAATGGGTGAGAGTTCTTTTAAAAATTTAGAAAGCAAGTCTTCTGACCTCTTTGATGTTCTGGCTTCTTAGCTGTAGAGAAGCAGCATTGGGATAATTGCTATGAGGGCTGGTTGGGAAGGATGCCCAGTCACTGATTAGTTCTGTCCCCTCTCCCAGGTTGGGGGGAGCCCTCTGTACGGCAGCACTGAACAGAAACCCCCTTCTTTTTGCCCTCCCCCATCCTCTCTTGCCCTCCTGAGATACTTTGCTTCCATTAGAGAGCAATGCTTCAAAGAGGAGAGGCATGGAACCTTCCCTTCTCCCGCCAACCCTTCTAAGACTTCACACAGACAGGGTTTAGCATCGGTGTCCTAGCCTCAGCAGAGATGTTTGACAGGGACACCTCTGTGCTGTCATTGGCTTTCGTTGAGCAGACAGCCTGCCACACTGCAGCACTGACCTAAGTGCTCAGAGGTGGGCGGCGGGGGTGGGGCTCAACTGCCATTCAGCCCCTGTTGCCACAACTAGCTCCACATTGGAGCTAGTGGAGAGTCCTTTTCTCTCAGACCCGGGACTGACCAACAGAAGAGTCCAGGAGCAGCGCGGTGGGGAGATATGTGCACTGACTTGGGGACTAGTCCCAGCTCAGATGTGTGACTTTGAGTGGGTTACTTCCCACCTCCGTGCCGCCATATTGGAAAATGGTGTCCCACAGTAGCAGCGCTTGCTTCCTGGGGTTGTTGCAAGGATTGAAGGACATAACGTTTGTAAAGTGCATGGCTTGGTACTTGGCAAATATTTGATCTAATCTTTGAACATTTACTATCAGTTTGAGGTACATCTCTCCAGATAACCTTTCTCTTCCTTCACACTGACAGGTATACACACAGGTGTTTTGCCTCCTTTTCTCATTAAAAAAAAACAATTATATATGTATACCTTTTTGTACATATGTAACCTATACATAGGAGTTATACATAATTATATATTATAATGTATATAAAGTAATATGTATTTATGTATAACTATGTATGTATATTACATACAGAATTTATTCTACAAATTACTTTTCTTTTCTTTTTTTTTTAAAGATTTTATTTATTTATTTGACAGACAGAGATTCATGAGCAGGCAGAGAGGCAGGCAGAGAGAGAGGGGGAAGCAGGCTCCCCGCTGAGCAGAGAGCCCAATGTGGGGCTCGATCCCAGGACCCTGGGATCACGACCTGAGCCGAAGGCAGAGGTTTTAACCCACTGAGCCACCCAGGCACCCCTACAAATTACTTTTCTTTAATTAAAAATATCGTGCCTCTATTTCACCCCAGGACATCTTTGGTAGCTTTCCATGCTTATACATAAAAATCTGCGTTCAGGGCTGGCTGGATGGCTCAGTCAGTTAAGCATCTAACTCCTGATTTCAGCTCAGATCATCATCTTAGGCTCCTAGAATTGAGCCCCACATCAGGCTCTATGCTCAGCAAGGGGTCTGTTTAAGTTTCTTTCTCTCCCTCTGCCTCTCCCCCAACTCATGTTCTCTCTCTAGATAAATAAGTAAAATCTTTAAATGTAACCATACTGTACGTAGTCTTTTGAGACTGGCCTTTTAAACTTAGTATAATTCTCTTAAGATCCATTCAGTGTGTTGCTTGCCTCAAAGGTTATTCCTTTTTATTGCTGAATACTATTCCATGGTATGAGTGTACCACAGTCTACTTAACCATTGACTCATTGAAGAAGATGGGGTTGTTTCCAGTTTGGAGCTAATATAAATAAAGCTTCTGTGAACATTCATATGTAGGTTTCCATAGAAACATATTTTCATTTCTCTGTAATAATTGCCCACAGATCAGCTGTAGGGTTATATGGTGAGTGTATGTTTAGTCTATAGGAAACTACCGAACTATTTTTAGAGTGGCCGCACCATTTTACACTCCCACCAGCAATATATGAGTGATCCAGTTTCTCTGCATCTTCTCCAGCACTTGGTGTTGTCACTATTTTTTATTTTAGCCATGTTGATAGGCTTGTAGTGAAACCTCATTATGGTTTTAATTTGCATTTCCCTATTAGCTAATGATGCTAAGCATCTTTTCATGAGCATATTTGCCATCTGTATCTCTTCTTTGGTGAAATGGCTCTTTAGGTCTTTTGCCCATTTTCTAATGGGACTATTTGTTTCACTACTGTGGAGTTTGAGAGTTCTTAGGAAACGTTTCGCTAACATTTATTTTGAAATCCTGGATGGGCCAAATCAGAATTCTGATCAGACGGATGCTGTCTGTGGACATTGGGAGAGACCAGCTGGAGCCTCCCTTGCAGAATTATCATGCCTCTTGGTGATGCGTAGTTCAGTCTCAGAATCTCTTTCATGTCGTACTTGAAGTCAACAGTGCAGTGGTATCTCTTTAAAAATACCTGATTTTGGGACGCCTGGGTGGCTCAGTTGGTTGGACGACTGCCTTCGGATCAGGTCATGATCCTGGAGACCTCGGATCGAGTCCCGCATCGGGTTCCCAGCTCCACGGGGAATCTGCTTCTCCCTCTGACCTTCTCCTCGCTCATGCTCTCTCACTGCCTCTCTCTCAAATAAATAAATAAATAAAATCTTTAAAAAAAAATACCTGATTTTTTAAAAGCACATACACACACAATTTAAAACTACAATGGCCATATTCTCTGGCAGCCAGCATATTGCCAAGTGATTATCCACCTGGTGACTAAGCAGTGAGTACCCCCATCTGATCTTTTCTCTCTTCCATATATACCAACCTCATGTGCACCGAAAAGGTCTCCTCTGTCTCCCTGTTGTAAAAGAAGAGTATACATTGCTTTTACATATTGCCAAGAGTTGAAATCTGTTATGGTCAAAAGTCTAGGTTCTGAGTCACACATCCTAGGACCAAACCTCAGCTTCCCCAGGTGGTAGTGGTATTAGGTCTAGTCAGTACAGTTGTGCAGGTTATACACTGCTCACATGCATACAGATGAGGAAGTGATTAGGGACTGATATCCAGATTGCCCTGTCTTTGCTAAGCTATGTGAGCTGGCTTGAGATTGGCTCCACCTGGGTCAAGGGGATGCTTATCCCTTACAGAAAGGTGCTAATCACTTACCAAGCCATATACCCATTGAGCTGTTACCTGCCCAGAAAGGCATTGTGTTCGAGTTCATAAGGGAAGATGCCTTTTTTGGATTTGCGCATATGCTCTTAGAGGCTAGCAGAGGCCTTGTGCTGGGTTACCTGGGGCAAGTTACTTAAACTCTCTGGACCTCAGTTTTCACGTCTTTGGAATGTGGATGACAGTGGGACCTATCTCAAAGAATTGTTGCAAAGACTAAGTGGGTTAATTCCTGCAGAAAGCCAGGCATGGCATCTGGTGTATGATAAAAGTTCAATAAGTCTCAAGTCATTGTTATTATTAGTACTGTTTAATGATGCAGAGGGACTGGCTCACCTGTGTGACCCAGTTTGCAAACCAGCAGTCGGAAAATGAGACTTCAGTATGTTGCACAAATCAGGATAATACAGCTGTTTATTAAATGGCAGAGCTTCTAATTTATAGCTGTAAAATGCTTCCAGGAGCAGAATGCTGCCCTGATCTGGGAGCTGGGGAAATGGATCAATAGGGAGAGGCTGGCAGTGTCGTCAGGCCTGGAGCCCGGCCAGCCTGGCTTTACTGTTCTGGGTCAGACACCCAGCCCTGGGCTCTCTCTCTCCTGCTGGCCTGATGTCATTTTTCCTCAAACAGTTTATCCCCCGCCCCCTCCGTTTCTTGCAAGATAACAAGGTTTTCATTTCCTTTCCTTGAGAAAATCCCGTATGTTCTCCGCCAGTATTTTCTCTCCCAGAATAATGGTCTGACTTGTCCTTGTGTTTCCCAGCTCCAGAGGGCAAAAGGAATCGTGTGCAAGGCATATTAAAAATGCAGGGTCTTGGACCTCATCCCCAAGGATTCTGATGCAGTACTCCGGGAGTGGGGCCCAGGCAGTTTTCTACTTAACCAACAGTTTAAGAGGTTGCTTAGCTGGATTAGCCCAACCCCTATAAAGCTCAGAGAGGGATATGACGAGCTCAAGGTCACACAGCAATGCAAAGCAGAGCCAAAAGTAGAGCAGACTTCTAGCTGGTGCTATTTCCTGACAAAGATCTGCTCCTTCTTGGTTTCTCTACCCTCCACTGTTCTTTTTTTTTTTTTTTTTAACTTTGAAATGTCGAACAGCAAGTTCTTTCAGCGGCTTTGGCATTATAAAGACCCACAAGTGACCTTAGGGTCCTCAGTTGGATGCCCTTGGCTGGCCTTGGATGTGTTATGTCTTCCCTTCACCAACAACCCACAATATAATGTATAGGCTCAGAACTGGGGGCTCAAAGGCTCTAACTTCCGTGGGTTCAGTGGCAGGATATCCATCCCTTCCTAACTGGAGATTAGCAAGAAAAAAAAAAAAAGCCAACAACAACACAAAAGAACAACACAGCAACAGCAACGAAAATCCCAAGGGCAAAGATGCTGGAGCCTATCCAGGACACAGCAAGGACGGTGGGACAAAAGGTAGACTCTGCACCTTCTAGACGACACCAGGAGGTGAAGGAACGTCTTGGGAAGAAGGGATAAAAGAGGTTATCTGGGAGGCTTATCACTGGAGCAGGCCAGAAAGGGCTGGTAACCAGCCCATCCAATTACTTCGTGCAGCATTCTATAGGTGAACTTCTCGCCGAAGGTGGGCTGGTGTTGGTGACTGTCCTCAGCCCTGCTTGGGACCAAGTTTAACTACTGGGGGGTAAAAAGAGGAAAGCAATTAGTCTTCGTGCACAGACTACAAAACCCTTTCTAAGGTCAGATCAGATATTCATCCTGGAAAATGCACACGCAGTTTCCACATGGATGCACACACACTTGTGTGCCCAAAAGCAAATACACATCGGTCTGCACACCAAGCATGAATATGTCTGCACACAGACAGGCAGATGTGTGCCATGCGGTAACAGGTATGTGACTTGCACGAATAGGCACACATACAAAATCACACGTGTAGGTACGTGTGCATACCGTATATGCACAGATACGCTTCTAACGTACTGCACCACCCTGAGCAATCTCTTCCCTTACTGTCCTGTGGGTTGCTTAAAGCGGAAACCACATCTTACCCATCTCAGTAGCTCCAAGACTCAGGACAGGGACTGGAAAAGAATAGACATTTAGCAAAATCTTGTTCAACTTGTCTGAACACAGGCCCACGCGCTTGAACCTGAGCTAAAACCATCCTCCTGCAAATATACGACCGAGTACAGATGTGGGATCTTGTGGAGGTTTTTTTCATTGCATCAGCGGAAATCAGGCCTAACCGTAGATGGAAATATCCAGGCAAAATCGGATTGCACTACTTGATCCTGTTTGAGAAAGCAGCAGGATCCAGAGTTCGGATGCTGAGGCCGTGCAGGAGAAGTCTGGCGCAGCTCTGGGTTGACACAGCCGGACATAGGATCCCCTCTCTGTCGAGGACTCCACTGTTCTCCCCGTCTGGTTGTTCTTTATCATGATTGAGGGCCTCTATTGGATCCCCAAACCCCTCCCAGCTCTCCCACATACTCTTTCAGCCCTTTCTGGTCTGGGCATGGGATACATTCAGTTCCTGGAGAGGTTTCTTGTGGCGTCTGTAACAAATAGCCATAAATTGGGTGGCTTAAACAGATTATTCATTCTTTCAAAGCTCTGGAGGTTGGAAGTCCAAAACCACGCGGTCTTGCAGGGTCACGCTTCCTTCTGGGTCTGGAGAGAGGATCCGCTCTTTGCTTTTTCAGGGTCTGGTGGCTGTCAGTGTCCCTGGACTTGTGGTCCCGTCACTTCCTCTTCTTCTGTCACATCTCCCTCTGCCTCACGCTTATAAGGACACTTGTCATTGGATTTAGGGACAACCCAGATAATCTAAGATAAGCGTAACTCAGGTATATCTACAAAACCTCTTTTCCCGAATAGGATCAAATTCACAGGTTCCAGGGATTGGGACGTGGACATTTTGGGGGGAGGGGAGACACCAACCGGCCCACTGTGATTCCTACATTCAGGAAGCCTGTAAAATAATAGGAAAGTCTCCTCCATTTCAACTTTTTGGACAGGAGTTTTTCTGAATGATGGTGTTCTGAGACTGAGGGGTTTTTTTGTTTTGGTTTGGTTTGGTTTTTTATTAACATATAATGTATTATTTGCTTCAGGGTACAAGTCTGTGAATCATCAGGCTTACACAATTCACAGCACTCACCATAGCACATTCCCTCCCCAGTGTCCCTCACCCAGCCACCCCATCCTTCCCCCATTACCCCCCAGCAGCCCTCAGTTTGTTTCCTGAGATTAAGAGTCTCTTATGGTTTGTCTCCCTCCCCGGTCCCATCTTGTTTTATTTTTCCCTCCCTACTCCCCATAATACCCCCTGCCTCTCAAATTCCTCATATCAGAGAGATCATATGATAATTGTCTTTCTCTGATGGACTTCTTTTGCTTAGCATGATACCCTCTAGTTCCATCCATGCCGCTGCAAATGGCAGGATTTCACTTTTGATCACTACATAGTATTCGAGTGTGTGTGTGTGTGTGTGTGTGTGTACCACATCTTCTTTATCCATTCATCTGTTGAGGGACATTTAGACTCTTTCCATAGTTTGGCTGTTGTGGACATTGCTGCTATAAACATTCAGATGCACGTGCCCCTTCGGATCACTACATTTGTATCTTTAGGGTAAATACCCAGTAGTGCATTTGCGGGGTCGTAGGGTAGCTCTATTTTCAACTTATTGAGGAATCTCCCTGCTTTTCCAGAGTGGCTGCACCAGCTTGCATTCCCACCAACAGTGTAGGAGGGTTCCCCTTTCTCCACATCCTTGCCAACATCTTTGGTTTCCTGACTTGTTAATTTAGCCATTCTGACTGGTGTGAGGTGCTATCTCATTGTGCTTTTGATTTGTATTTCCTTGATGGCAGGTGATGTGGAGCACTTTTTCATGTGTCTGTTGGCCATCTGGATGTCTTCTTTGCCGAAATGTCTGTTCATGTCCTCTGCCCATTTCTTGATTGGATTATTTGTTCTTTGGGTGTTGAGTTTGATAAGTTCTTTATAGATTTTGGACACTAGCCCTTTATCTGATATGTCGTTGGCAAATATCTTCTCCCATTCTGTCAGTTGTCTTTTGGTTTCATTGACTGTTTCCTTTGCCATGCAAAAGCTTTTGATCTTGATTAAGTCCCAAGAGTTCATTTTTGCCCTTGCTTCTCTTGCCTTTGGCGATGTTCCTAGGAAGAAGTTGCTGGGGCTGAGCTTGTAGAGGTTGCTGCCTGTTTCTCCTCAAGGATTTGGATGGATTCCTGGCTCACATTGAGGTCCTTCAACCATTTTGAGTCTATTTTTGTGTGTGGTGTAAGGAAATGGTCCAGTTTCATTCTTCTGCAGGTGGCTGTCCAGTTTTCCCAACACCATTTGTTGAAGAGACTGTCCTTTTTCTATTGGACATTCTTTCCTCCTTTGTTGAAGATTAATTGACCATAGAGTTGAGGGTCCATTTCTGGGCTCTCTCTTCTGTTCCATTGATCTATGTGTCTGTTTTTGTGCCAGTACCATACTGTCTTGATGATGACAGCTTTGTAATAGAGCTTGAAGTCTGGAATTGTGATGCCATGAACTTCAGCTTTCTTTTTCAACATCCCTCTGGCTATTTGAGGTATTTTCTGGTTCCATATAAATTTTAGGATTATTTGTTCCATTTCTTTGAAAAAAAGTTGATGGTATTTTGATAGGGATTGCATTAAATGTGTAGACTTCTCTAGGTAGCACAGACATTTTCACAATATTTGTTCTTCCCATCCATGAGCATGAAACGTTTTTCCATTTCTGTGTGTCTTCCTCCATTTATTTCATGAGTACTTTATAATTTTCTGAGTATAGATTATTTGCCTCTTTGGTTAGATTTATTCCTAGGTATCTTGTGGTTTGGGGTGCAATTGTAAATGGGATCAACTCCTTAATTTCTCTTTTTTCTGCCTTGCTGTTGGTATATAGAAATGCAAGTGATTTCTATGCATTGATTTTATATCCTGACACTTTACTGAATTCCTGTATGAGTTCTAGCAGATTTGGAGTGGAGTCTTTTGGGTTTCCCACATAAAGTATCATATCATCTGCAAAGGGCGAGAGTTTGACTTCTTCTTTGTCGATTTGGATGCCTTTTATTTCTTTTCGTTGCTGAGACTGTTTTTAAGAAAATGCAGACTCAATGTTTTCATGCACTGGCTTGCGTCATTTAGGACAATCTTGGAAAATACTGATTGGTTAGTAAGCTATTCATCCCAGAAATATTTTAATACGAAAAAAGAAGATACTTTCAAATCCACCCCAGTCATGAACAGAAAGTGAGCAGGGGTAATTTAGTTTCCCCCTCTCTAGGACAGTCGACCAGAATAGCAGAGTGAGCGTATGTTATCTCCATCCAGAGGGAGCTGGTCCCTCCTTTGTCCAGTGAATTTTGGCAAACCTCAATTTGGATACAGCTCTGTCTGTTCATGGCACTGCATATAAGACTTCTTTTTTAAAAAATATTTTATTTATTTGACACAGAGAGAGAGCACAAGCAGGGCGAGCAGCAGAGGTAGAGGGAGAAGTAGGGTCTTCGCAGAGCAGGGAGCCAATGCAGTACTCGATCCCGGGACCCTGGGATCGTGACCTGAGCTGAAGGCAGAGGCTTTAACCCACTGAGCCCCCCAGGCGCCCCTGCAGATGAAACTTCTACCATTATCCCCCCTCTGGTGAACACCGCCGACCCAGAATGGCTGGAGAATCTGCAAGTCAATCTGGGAGGAACGTCTTGCTGCATGTCTCGCTATAGGTTTGACTTGGCTTGCGGTAGTGGGCGCTTTGAAGGAACTGGTCCAGGGAGAGAGGGTAAAGCTTGGCAGTTCTTAGAATCTGTTGGAGAGCCTTGGAATTATAATTGGCTGCTAGCCACCACTCACTCGAGAGGAAGTGTCCAACTGGCTGTCCATGACCAGTGCTGGAGGAGACTCTGGCCAGAAGCACGCCATATTGTAGGAGTCTGAGGAGACCCAACAGGGAGGGCCACACCTCCACAGGGACTACGGAATCATCAGAGAAGAGAAGAGAGAGAGAGCAGGAACGAGGGACAGAGAGAGAGTTTCCAAGACTCACATCCCAGAGATTCTATTCCCATTGATCTGGGGTGACACCTGAAAACTCTGTATTTAAAACATAAAACCCCCCAAACCCTTCTCCACTCAAGTGTTTGACCCAGAGCCATGTTCAGGACCCATGGCCTCAAGCAAGGGACCTTCACAAACAGATAAGAAGTCTTGGTGCTGTGCGTTGTTTTTCCGTCACTCAAATTTCTTAAGGGCCAGGGTCAAGTCTTGTCCATACTTGAACCTGTCATTGACTAGCACAGTGACTGTCATGTAACAGGAGTCAAGAAGGCATGTGGGAATTGTGGTTCTGAGGGATAGGAGGTCCAGCATGCTTGGCAATAATTTCCTGAGTGACCTGACCCCTAGCCTTGGTTCAGAGAAAAGCACTCATAACAGTGGTTCAGGAGGAGGAACCTGGAGTTGAGAGGCCTTGGTCAAATACCCACTCCTGAGTTACCCTGTGACTTCAGACAAGACCCTTTACCTCTCAAAAGCCTCATGTTCACATCTGTGGAATGGGGATAGTAATGACACCTACCACTTAACAGTTGTTGGGAGAAGTACATGTGCCCAGCACCATGGGGAGCACTCAACAAATGTTGTTGTAGCTATTATCATTATTACAAATTTGAATAAGGGAAAACATAAACATTCTCTCTGTTACCTCACAGGTAAACAGACATCCCTTGGCATTGTGTAGGAGACCCTCCTCAAGAGAGTCTTCCCTGGCCACTTTGTCCCTCACCCCTGACCTTCTGGAAATACCAAATTGCTAGCAGTTCCCCCACATTTAGGTTACTCCTTATCGCCTCTGGTCTGTGCAAAACACTGGCCCCTCTGCTTGGGAAGGCCCTCTCCCACTGTCTCCCCACATCTCATCTGCCTCGTGATCTTCTCCTTGACTTTCAAATGGCAATTTGGGTGCTCCTTTCCTCGAAGAAGCCTTCCCTACTGGCTGGTTCTTTTACCTCTTCTCTAGAGAATCAGTAATCCTCTCCTTTTTCTCGGGGATCCGTATTTCATCCCCACGTGTATTTTCAAACCTACCACGCTGTGTTGAAATTTACAATATCTTGTTCGTCTTAGTATCCCTAGTAGAGGGTCTAGAATATCATGTGCCCCCCCAAAACATAGGCTGAACGAACGAGCCATCTGCACTAACATGGGTTCGGGATCCGGGGCTTTGGAATTTGCATACTCTCCCACGGTCGCATCTGCTGGGTGGTGCCATGTGACAGACTGCCACAACTCTGTTTAAAATCACAATCATTCATTCTCCCTCCTGTATCTGTATCTGTGGGTAGGGTAGGAGTTTATTAAACTTGGCTGAAGCCTTGGTTCACATGCGCTCAACGGCTTGGTGCTGGTTCCACTTAGGTCTACTCCAGGCACGTTCATTCTGGGCCCACATTGAAGGGCCAGTAGCTCCCACTTCTGCAAAAGGACAAGCTTATCTTCTAAAACACATTTCAGCTCTCTCTGCCTCTTTTACGACTCCCCACCTGCTACCCTGTTGTTGGCCTCGTCAGATGACTGAGCTCAGGGTCCAAGTGCACATGGTGCTTCATGAGGCCAGGCAAGACACACAACCAAGTTCAACATTAATGGGTCCAGCGAGCATAGTCTTCCCCTGGAGCTGGGAGGGAGTGGGTATTTTGGGTTTTGTTTTTAATTTTTTTTGTTTTTTAAAGATTTTTATTTATTTATTTGACAGAGAGAGATCACAGTAGACAGAGAGGCAGGCAGAGAGAGAGAGAGGGAAGCAGGCTCCCTGCTGAGCAGAGCCCTATGCGGGACTCGATCCCAGGACCCTGAGATCATGACCTGAGCTGAAGGCAGTGGCTTAACCCACTGAGCCACCCAGGCGCCCGGGAGTGGTATTTTGAACAGTACATCATTGACCTAACACAATCATGCTCAGTCTTGCTATAATTCCTTTTGCTTATCAAATGTTTTATTTTCCATTTAGAAATCTGCAACATCTCCTTGTTCAAATAGACTTCTTAATGAATATATAATTATGATATTGTGAACTAACAAGGAATTAGGTTCTCCCTTTTCAATTCCCATTATATCTTTCATTTTGGGGTGTGTGTGAGAGAGAGAGAGAGAGAGAAATGATTAAGCATGCTATATTGTAATTGTAATTCTGTGTGCATCTCTCTCTGGTTGAGTGACAATACCTAGTGGTATAACAGACCGTTTCATTGACTTGCCTAATGCCATTCTCACCTCCCTGTTCCCACTGCCCACCATCACGGTAAATGACAGAGGTGACAAAGATTTACCTCCTCAGCTTACACTGTGGCTGAGAGTGTGACATGGTCCAGCCAGTCAGACCTAGCAGAAATCTGCAAGAAAATCTTAGAAAAAGTCTTTGCTTTCCTGATGAAAGGAGAGTAAATCCTATCTTGAATATGGATGTGATATGGTTGACCAGCACAAAGGAGATACATAGAGAATCCTAGAAATTCTAGTTGACATCTTTGGATCAGTGAACCAACACCGGTAGCTACCTACCTCAAGATTTTGTAAGGGTGGAGTTTCCTGTTATTTGTAGTCAGTTTGTAGAACTGTGCTGTTCTCTAGAACAGGGGTTGGCAAATTTATAACCCATGGGCTAAATCCATTTATTTTCGTAAATTTATTTTATTTTTGTAAATAAAGTTTTATTAGGATACAGCCATGCCCATTTGTTTTTGTAAATAAAGTTTTATTGGGACCCAGCCATGCCCATTTGTTTGTCGTCTATGGCTGCTGTTCTGTTACAGTGTCCGAGATGAGTATTTCTGAGAGACCATCTGGCCCACAAGTCCTAAAATATTTGCTATCTGGCCCTTTATTGAACAAAAATTGCCAACTCTCTGCTCTAGGACAAAAGTTACAACTTATTTCTTCTTTACGTCCTCAGTAAAGTCAGGGCTGGTACCCAATAGGCACGCTATAATTATAGGATGTAAAGTATTATTAGCTGTCATTTATTAAGCACTAACTGTTTGCCAGGTGCTGAGCTAAACACTCTACGTTTATCTTATTTAATCTGCACACCGCCTCTATTAGAACTCCTGCCTCTTCCCTCTGCAAATAGAGAGACCAGAGCTTGCTGACATTAAACAAACTAGCCCAAGGTTATTAATCCAATGAAGGGTGTAACCAGCCCTCAAGTCTAGGTTTGGCAGACTTCGAAGACAAGGCTCTTAACATCTGAGCTCTTGTGTCTCCCCGTTGTCCAGCTGCATCTGACTGGACACTGCCTTTCACAGGTCAGGGAGACGGACTTCATCCTCTTCTTGTTGCCACTCTGGTTTATAAATAGTCCGTTCTTCCGGGGCGACTTCATCACACTTCATTGGAGAAAAGGACCTCTTGGCAAATTGAAAACAATGACTCTAAATCTCAGACACAGAGGGACCTTAGAGCCACCAAATAAACAGAAGGTGCTGTAAATCTCCCCATGCACACGAGCATTTGTGTGTGTGTGTTGGCTGAAAAAGGAGTAGCTCTGCATCTGTCAGGACCTTCCCATGGTCATTATCTCCCTCTGCCTATATGGAGACACCTCCGGTCAAAGAGACCTGTGCTTCCTCAATATTTGTTCTTCCAATCCAGGAGCATGGAACATTTTTCCATTTCTTTGTGTCTTCCTCAATTTCTTTCATGAGTACTTTATAGTTTTCTGAGTATAGATTTTTAGCCTCTTTGGTTAGGTTTATTTCTAGGTATCTTATAGTTTTGGGTGCAATTGTAAATGGGATTGACTCCTTAATTTCTCTTTCTTCTATCTTGTTGTTGGTGTAGAGAAATGCAACTGATTTCTGTGCATTGATTTTATATCCTGACACTTTACTAAATTCCTGTACAAGTTCTAGCAGTTTGGGAGTGGAGTCTTTTGGGTTTTCCACATAGAGTATCATATCATCTACAAAGAGTGATAGTTTGACTTCTTCTTTGCCGATTTGGATGCCTTTAATTTCTTTTTGTTGTCTGATTGCTGAGGCTAGGACTTCTAGTACTATGTTGAATAGCAGTGGTAATAATGGACATCCCTGCCGTGTGGAAAGAGCCTAGATGTCCATCAACAGATGAATGGATAAAGAAGATGTGGTATATATACACGATGGAATACTATGCAGCCATCAAAAGAAATGAAATCTTGCCATTCGCAACGACGTGGATGGAACTAGAGGGTATCATGCTTAGTGAAATAAGTCAATCAGAGAAAGACAACTATCATATGATATCCCTGATATG
>PISX010031853.1:0-16894 GCA_004024625.1 Mellivora capensis
AAAAAAAAAAAAGAAAATATATTAAAAAAATATTTTATGTTTAAGTCCTGTGTTCATGATCTATTCATTGACTTTGATCATTTTCTCATTGGTGATTCTGCTATAGTTGAGTGTGATAGATTCCCACTGAAGGTTTTGGGGAGCATAGAGGAATGCAGGAAACCTTATCATCTGTCTTACCCCACTTTCTTCATCTGTTCACAAAGTCTCAGATGGCCTGTATCTACCTGCCTAGAAAATATCTGTCCTAAAGATGTTTGTTTTACTTCCTCTAGGAAGTTGGCCTTTATCCTGCCTACCCTTGCTAGACTCAATCTCTCATTTTTGCTCTTATTGGATTGAAATTCAACTTACACATTTGACTTCACTACCAGATTGTGAGCTACTCTGAAAATATTGACTGCTTCTTCTTTATCTCTCTTCCCCTCCCCCAGCTCCTAGCATCCAGCCTGGAATGTGCTGGTTGTTTAACAACTATTTGTTGAATTGGTTGGGGTTGTTTTGGAGATGCATCGGTAGAAAGCCGGGATGTAAAGAAGGATGAAAGAACTCAGAAATGGAGCATGTTGCCCAGTGACAATTAAATATAGACAAGCAGGGCATGTTTCCACACAGACAGGAATTTTGTATTATTTCAAAGTCGGCTGCGTGGGTGAGTTGAAAAGTCAGAGAAGATTTCGTTGGAAAGGTACATGAGGGCTAATTTGTGAAAGGTCTTCCATGTTCTGCTAAGAACAGTAGCCAGTGCGTCCTGGAGTGGACTTGGACTAGCTCATGACTCAATGATTTAAATGTCCAGGAATTTTGTCAGCCAGTTGACCTCACACTGATAGTTTGAAATCAGGCAGTGTGGGTATTTACTCCACAGATAGATCTGCAAATACTGAAAATCAAACTTTCCTTTTTTTTCCTCTGAGATACAGTTGTTGATAGGCCACTGGAAAGTTTTTTTTTTTAAGATTTTATTTATTAATTTGAGAAAGAGAGTGAGCAAGAGCGAGAGAGAGGAGGAGTGAGAGGAGAGGGAGAAGCAGACTCCTCGCTGAGCAGAGAGCCCAATACCGGGCTCAATCCCAGGACTCTGGGATCATGACCTGAGCTGAAGGCAGATGCTTAATGGACTAAGCCACCCAGGCACCCCGGCCACTGGAAAGTTTTGGACATCACATTTAAAAGGTTGTCAAATCTTTTAATGTTGTTATAAAGGTTGGATGAGAAAATACATATGTAAAGAAACTTAGAGAACCTGGCATAATGGAAGTATTCCAAAGATATTGTTTGATATTATCATGAGAAACTTTGAGTACCTGTTTCATGTTAGACATTATTCCATGAATTGGGGATATAGCAGTAAACAAAACAACGTCCCTACCCTTATGAATTTTTTTTTTAAGATTTTTATTTATTTGACAGAGAGAGAGAGACAGAGAGGGAACACAAGCAGGGGGAGTGGGAGAGGGAGTAGCAGGCCTCCAGTGGAGCAGGGAGCCCAATGTGGGCCTCGATGCCAGGACTCTGTGATCTTGACCTGAGCCAAAGACAGATGCTTAACACCTGAGCCACCCAGGCATCCGACCCCCACTCCCCGCCTTATGAATTCTAAATTCTAAGGATGTGAGACAGATTTTTAAAAAGTTTTATTTAAGTAATCTCTATATCCTTTATTTAAGAAATCTCTATTATTTAAGTAATCTCTAACGTGGGGCTCGAACTCATGACCCCAAGATTAAGAGTCACATGTTCTTCCAACTGAGCCAGACTGGCACCCCTGCACTTATATTATTCTTAGCAATGTGACCTTAGCCAAGCAACTTCACTTTTCTGGGCTTCCATTCCTTCAGCTGCAAAATGATGATAATAAATAGGACCTCTCTCCAAGGGTTACTGTTTAAAATGAAATAATTCATGTAAAGTACTTAGCACAATGCCTGGCAAACAGTAAAATTTCACTCAATTATCATTATTTGTATTTTTTTCCAGAAGGGATAAAGATTCAATGCAGAACGGGAAGGGGATGGTGTAGGGGTGAAAGGAAAATTTGGAAAATTTATAGGGAATATATATATAACTTTTCTTTTGTCATCTGGCCTTTGAAAAGTCACCATCTAAGGCAAGTGGTGGGAGGTAGAAGCTCTCTGGGGCAGGGAGAGTTAAATGTGGGCAAGACCCAGTTCTCTTGTAGTTGTCAGGTTTTGTCATTTGGGTTTATATGGCGCCTTTCATTTCTACTTTAGCCAAGTATGCAGAAGTTTTTGCCTCTATTTTACTTCCTGCAGTAAAAAGGGTCCCCTGAAAATAAGAGGACGAGAGGGATGATGATTTAGCATCTAGGCTAAATAAAAAACTTAAAGATCCACGGGCACCTGGCATGTGATTCTTGATCTCAGGTTTGTAAATTCGAGCCCCACACTGCGTGTAGAGATTACTTAAATAAATAAATTTAAAAATAAAAAGGAAAAGTGTAAAGACCCGAAAATGTTTATGAAGTAGCAAGGAAAGAAAAAAAACAAAACAAAGCAATGATATAGACAAGGAGAGCAGAGAAAGTTGAATAAGGTGTGAGAGTGCCTGTGACTACCTGTTTCTCCATAATTACCATCCAATGACTTTCTTTAGTTGCTATTTAGAGCCTGGAATTTGGATTCCAGATTGGATATCAGATATGGTTTTAGGCCTAAGGAAACTATGGGTTGTGCTGGGTAGGGTGAAGTCAAGATGGTGAGATTTCAAATGTACAAATGTGGGGCAACAAAGAAAGGGGAGAGAGCTTTGGGGTCTTAGCTAGTCAATAAGCAGGCAGGAGGGAATCCAGTGGGATTTGAGCAACAGAATGTGAATTACTAATATTCTTCACCACCATCACCACTTTTTTTTTTTTTAAAGCAAACCAAGGCTCTCTTAATTTTTTATTTTATTTTTTTTAAAGATTTTATTTATTTATTTGACAGACGGAGATCACAAGCAGGCAAGAGAGGCAGGCAGGGAGAGAGGAGGAAGCAGGCTCTTCACGGAGCAGAGAGCCCGATGTGGGGCTGGATCCCAGGACCTTGGGATCATGACCTGAGCTGAAAGCAGAGGCTTTAACCCACTGAGCCACCCAGGCGCCCCCACCACTTTTTTTTTTAACATCAAATGCGCATAATTACAGATATACTCAAACATTTGTTTCTTGGTGCAATTTCCATTAAACCAGACACAACCCCATTTTTTCCTCTATTTTTTTCCTGTTTTGAACATACAAGGCTGTTTATTGAAGCATTGTTTATAACAATTGGAAACGTTGTGAATGATCGTCAATAAGAGAATTATTTACTGCAACATTGTTTTTTTCTCTTTTTTAAAATAAAATCTTTCCCCAAATCATCATCACCTGTTTAATCCTCCCCAGACTGGGCTTCATTTTGGCCCAAACCACGTTCTATCTTAAGTTTTCTTTTTTTCCCCCTTCTTTTACCTTATTGCAAAATTGTTTATGAACATTGGAAACAAAGTGAATGGCCCCTCTTTGTTTGAGTTACACTTCGTTAGCCTCCACTCCCACTCTCATTTCCCCACATACTGCAAACCAACTGTTTGTATGTATGTACATTTGTGGATAGAATTTTTTTAGCCCCACCCTGATAGAATAGAATTTTTTAATGTTGTTGAATTTATAATATTTTCCTTAATAACTTGTCCTTTCATGCTTAATGAGATTTCCTCTACATTAAGGTCATCAAGATAATTTCCAATATCTCTTTTAAAGACACACAGGGTGACATTGACATGTGTGATATACACAGTTGTACAGTGGGTTATACACATTTCTTGCTAGAAACTGCAACATTACTCATTTATTTCCTTATCAGGAATGAAAGTAAATAAGAATAACATAATGAGGGGCATCTGGGTGGCTCAGTGGGTTAAGCCTCTGCCTTCGGCTCAGGTCATGATCTCAGGGTCCTGGGACCGAGCCCCGAATCACGCTCTCTGCTCAGCAGGGAGACTCTCTCTCTGCCTGCCTCTCTGCCTACTTGTGATCTCTCTCTCTGTCAAATAAATAAATAAAGTATTAAAAAAAAAAGAATAACATAATGGGAATAATCTTGAAACTGCTTCTATTTCTTAAACTATAAATAAATTGCTGGATTTTAATTATTACAAGTAACAGATTACTTGTGACATATTTTGCAGCTGTAGAGTTATATACCTGGGGAATCCATTGAAGGCAAACTGCAGTCTCTAACATTGCATGTTCTCCTGAGGCTCAGAACTTCCACTTCTGAGAATTTATTTATTAATTTTTTTGAGAGTCTGCATTTATTTTTTTTTTGAAGATTTTATTTTATTTTTAATTTTTATTTTATTATATTTTATTTATTCTCCTGCTGAGCAGAGAGCCAGATGCGGGGCTCGATCCCAGGACCATGAGATCATGACCTGAGCTGAAGGCAGAGGCTTTAACCCACTGAACCACCCAGGCGCCCGATTTTTTAAAAAGATTTTAATTATTTATTTGACAGAGACAAACAGAGAGAGAGGAACACAAGCAAGGGGAGTGGGAGAGGGAGAAGCAGGCTTCCCGCAGAGCAGGGAACCAGATCCGGGGCTCGATCCCAGGACTCTGGGATCATGATCTGAGCTGAAGGCAGATGCTTAACAACTAAGCCACCCAGATGCCCCCATTTCTGAGAATTTAGACTATAGTTCTGTCTGCACACATGTGCTTTACTATTTGTAAATGGAACATTGTTTTTAACTTGCAAAAGATTGGAAACAACCTAAATGTCCTTCGATAAGGAACTGATTAAGCAAATTATAGTATATCCACACAAGAAACACTGTGGAGCAGTAATATAAAACAAGATAATGAGGAAGTTATTTTTCTGCCATTGTACAAAATGTATTCTAGGGTGTCCAAATATGTTGTTTAGTGAAAAAAGTAAGGTGGAGGGCAACTATATAAATGCTTCCTTTTGGGGGCACCTGGCTGGCTCACTCAGAGCATATGATACTTGCTCTCAGGTTTGTGAGTTCGAGCTCCGCTGCACTGGGTGTAGAAGTTACTTAAAAAAAAAAACCCAAAACTTACAAAAATGTATATGCTTCCTTTTGTCTAAAAGAGTCAGAATATATTTGAGCTTATATATATATTTTTGAACTTATATTTGAATTTGGTTATATATGTATGGAGAAATCCTGAGAAGATTCTTAAGAAAGTAAGAGCAGTAGTTAACAAGTGGAAACAGGACCAATGAAGGACAAGAATTTGAGGGAGACTTTGCACTGTATGCCTTTATATAGTTTCTGGGATTTGGACCATATGGCATAGCATTAACTATATATATATATTGTAAGATTTTGTTTATTTATTTGACAGACAGAGATCACAAGTAGGCAGAGAGGCAGGCAGAGAGAGATGAGGAAGCAGGCTCCTGCTGACAGAGAGCCTGATGCAGGGCTAGATCCCAGGACCCTGTGATTATGACCTGAGCCAAAGGCAGAGGCTTTAACCCACTGAACTATCCAGACGCCCCAGCATTAACTATATATAATTAAATTATAAGATATTTGAGGAGTGGAGTACCAGCAGGTTTAGAGACTGTTCATTTAATTAACTTCTTTAACCTCCATTCCTTTAGTCTGTAGGGCTAAACTCCTTCCCCCTTTCTCTTTATCTCTGGATTGGCATGCATTTCAACCTACAAGAAATATGTATTAAGTGTGTTTAAATTATAGAGAACGGTGCTAGGGACTAGGCCTCTCAAAGGACAAAGGTGGATTTTATTACTCTTTTTAAAGATATTTTCTTTTATTTATTTCTTTTTTCTTTTCTCTCTCTCTCTCTCTTTTTTTTTTTTTTAAAGTAGGCTCCATGCTCAGTATGGAGCCCAGCACAGGACTTGAATCCACAACCCTGAGATCAAGACCTTTGCTGAAATTAAGAGTTGGATGCTTAACCAACTAAGCCACCCAGGTGCACCTTATTATTCTTTTTAGTATCTAGGACAAGATTAAAAAATGTTTTCCTCTCCTTTTCCTCTTCTCTCCCTCTTCTTATAATCTTGCAAAATGCTGGAAATATATTAGAATTCCTACTTAATTCTCCTCCCCCTCACTTGGAGAGCACTAAGGCTTGGAGAGCTCAAGAAACTTCCATCAGGTCCAGATTGGAAGACATCAGGCCAAGCCCAAGACTCAACTTGCTTCCCTGGGCCCCCGGCGCCTTATGAAGGTTCTTGGACCTGTCAGATGCTGTTGTGACTGTGGTTTCCGGCTTCCTGAGTTCTCACACTCAGCAGAGTACTGCAGATATCATACCCCAGTTCCTACTTTGAAGATTGACAGCCTCAAATTCGTGATACTCTGAGTATATAGGGTCTGTGAATGTGAGTCACAGCTGAAGGGCTTGGTTTTCTATTTTAGTTTTCCCCTTTTCCCTAGACAGACTCATTGTAAATACCCTGGGGTTGCATAAGGACAGAGTGTAAAGGTTTGCTGGCTAGAAGCTGAGGAAGATCAGTTTTCTAATTGAATATCCCATCTCATGTTAGGCCTTTAGTTCTGCTCTTTAGCCAGGGACATTTAAAATACTCTAGATGATGAGAAATCTAGTAAGAAAGCAATTGGAAAATCATTTATTTATTTATTTTTTAATTTAAAAAAAAATTTATTTATTTGTCAGAGAGAGAGGGAGAGGGAGAGAGAGCGAGCACAGGCAGACAGAGTGGCAGGCAGAGCCAGAGGAAGAAGCAGGCTCCCTGCCGAGCAAGGAGCCCGATATGGGACTCGATCCCAGGACGCTGGGATCATGACCTGAGCCGAAGGCAGCCGCTCAACCAACTGAGCCACCCAGGCGTCCCTGGAAAATCATTTATATAGAACTTTGCAGTTTATAATAAATTTTCTCATATGCTATTTATTTATTTTTAAATATTTTATTTATTTAAAATAATCACAGGTAGAGATCACAGGTAGGCAGAGAGGCAGGCAGAGAGAGAGAGGAAGGGAAGCAGGCTCCCCGCCGATCAGAGAGCCCAGGATCCCGGGATCAGGACCTCAGCTGAAGGCAGAGGCTTTAACCCACTGAGCCACCCAGGCGCCCCTCTCACATGCTATTTAACTTAAAACGTGACAATTTAAGGAGAAAAGTGGTGTGTAGGGAGTGAAAGGACTTTCCATGCAGGTACTGCTTTCTTCTCCTTCTACTATAAACCTTGTGTGCATGCAGGGTTTCCCTGTGGAACTGTCATTTTATAGGCTGGGACCAGAATTGTGAATTGGTTGGATAATCAGGAGATATTCTACTCTGGAACTGAGGCTGCTTTACATTTATTATTTCACTCATTCATTAATTGGAACTATTAGTTAAATACCTATCTTGTACAAAGAAAGGCTCTACCTAAGACATAATTGGGAAGGTGAGACAAACTACTAGTGAGATGCTGGGGAGGATCTTATGGTCCAAAGATGGATGCTGCTAAGGAGGCAGGGGTAAGACTGGGGTTTTAGATCAGAATTTTGCAAACTGGAGTTCTGTTACTTGCAGCCAGTGAAGGGCCAGTTTAGAAGAACCTGGCAAGTCAGATTTCTGCAGGAATCAGAAAGAGCTTAATTCCCAAGATACTTTTTTCATATCTGTATTGTTATTTTTGCCTGGTCAGCATCAGTTCTCCCCCCTTTCCCAATTCAGGGGAATATACTTAGGGGCAAATTGCTCCTCTCTTCTTTCCCTGGCAGCTGGGATTGATCCATGTGACCTGAGGTTGACCAATCAACAGTGGCTCTGGGCCAAGATTTTTGCCTCCTAAGTAGTGACTCAAAGACAAAAGGATGTTAGGATTCAACTCCAGCTGTGTGGTGTGTGGTGCTGTTGGCAACAGCAGTTGCTTCTTGGTGCAGCTGCTTTTCTGTCTGCGTTTTTTTGCAAGCTTGCCCTCAGGTCCATGCTCTAGGCCCCTAATATCCTTGTAATATATTTCTCTTTGTATTGGCAACAGTGTCCATGCCTGTACTTGAAACAGACAAAAAGAACTTAAACTGACAAATTGCAAAGATTTCTTTACCAGGCTGTGAGATCCTTGAGAGCAGGATCCACATCTCATTCTGCCTGTATCTTTGGTGCCCAGCTCAAGCCTGGGTTTCAATACATGCAGACTGAATAAGTGAAGAAACATGTTGTATTTATGTGGGGCTATTGAGTGTGGGATTCTTGGCCTTATTATGGTTGTGGGAGAACAAGTCCTCTATATGCTACAACAGCCATTAACATTTTTTTAAAAAGATTTTATTTATTTGACAGAGAGATCACAAGTAGGCAGAGAAGCAGGCGGTGGGGGGGGGGGAAGCAGGCTCCCTGCTGAGCAGAGAGCCCGCTTGATCCCAGGACCCCGAGATCATGACCTGAGTTGAAGGCAGAGGCTTAACCCACTGAGCCACCCAGGTGCTCCAACATATTTTTTTTTTAAGATTCCATTTATTTATCTGAGAGAGAGCATAGAGGGAGAGCGAGAGGGAGAAGCAGCCTCCCTGCTGAGCAGAGAGCCTGATGTGGGGATCCCAGGACCCTGAGATCATGACTTGAACCAAGGCAGATGCTTAACCACCTGAGTTGTCCAGGCACCCCGGCTACTAACATTTGAACAATTTCATGTTAAGCAACATAACCCAAGAGGATCCTGGGAAGGTCTTTTGTTATTGCGTTGGAGCACTTCGCTGAGTTTATGCAGGTAGTTCTGGTCCTCAAATTCCTAAAGGGTTTTTTTTGGTTTGTTTGTTACACATATGGAATATTTTATTAATTTGCATGTTTTCTTTGGACAGGGACCATGCTAATCTCTATATTGTTATAATTTCTGTATATATGCTGCTGAAGTGAACACAGCTGAAGCCTTTGTTCCTAATTTCCCAGAATCTCTTCCTCTGCCCTGAGTTAATGGCCTCTTCAAGCCTCATTTGAAGAATACTTCTCCTATGGATGTGGGCCATAGAGAAGAATCTACTAGGGGTGCCTGGATGGCTCAGTTGGTTAAGCATCTGCCTTCAGTTTAGGCGATGATCCCAGGGTCCTGGGATTGAGTCCTGAGTTGGGCTCCCTAATCAGCGGGGAGCCTGCTTCTCACTCTCCCTTTCCCCCTGGCTTGTGCTCTCTCTCAAATAAATAAATAAAATCTAAAAAAAAAAAACTAAAAAATTAAAAAAAAATAAGAATCTACTAATCTTTTTTCCAGTATCATTTTCTTTCCTTTCATTCCTTCGACAGATATACATTGAACATCTATTATTTGTCAAGTTTGACAATTCAGTTGATAGAAGATAGTTCCTAACTCTAATTTAGGAAATAGACAAATACAATTAAGAGAATAAACAAATGAAATAATTAAAACTGTGTTAGTGCTCTGTTGAAAATGAACAGTAATTAGGTAGAGAGGAATTGTCATGGGGCAGGCATCTGATGGAGTGAAGCACTTTTAGATAATGTAGCTAAAAAGAATCTCACTGAGGAGATGACAAACAGACCTGCATGAGGAAGAGTCAGCTTTGGAAAAAGCAACAGCTTATTCCATGATCAAGCAGCTGGAAGGAATTTAGAAAGAACCATAGAAACTGACAGAAAGTCAGCATGGCCAGAAGATGAGCAAGGCTGAAAGATGCAGGCGAATAGACTGGCTGTTTTAAGCAGGGCAGTGACATGATTGGACTTATATTTTAAGAAGTGCAATCTGGCTGCTTTGTCATTTCAATGTAAATTAAAGTCTTTATGGCCCTCATAAATAACACACGTTCAGCCTTTTTCCTTGGGACTTCCCAAGTCCAATTGGGAAAACATTTCAAACCCTTTTGGTGTGGCTGCAACTCCCACCTTGGTCCCCAGAGGCAAAATAGAGCTCCTCTCCACACTTAGCATTTGGCATCCTTTCCTAGGAGTTAATGAGGCAAAGTGGAGGAGGTATTAGTGCGAAGACCCCGAGGCGGCAAGGAACCTGGTTTGAGCACTTTAAAGAATTCGAGAATGTGGGAAAGCAGGATATGTGAGAATGTGAGAAAATCAGGTTAGGTTCAGACTTTGAAGAGCCTGGTTGATAGGCTACAGTGGAGATGAAACTTTCAACCCGAAGAACAGTGGGCAATGAGTTTTGAGCAGGGTTTGTGATTATACTTGAGTCTTGAAAAGGTTCCATTGTCGGTGTGCGAAGAATGGATCAGAAGGGGAAAGGGGTAATGGGATGAAGGGCATCACCATTATCTAAGAGAGAGGTGGCCTAGACTGGAGTGTTGGCGGTGGGATGGAGAAAAGTGGGAGGCTTCGAGATGTACTTAGGAGACAAAACTAAACTTTTTTTTTTTTTTAAAGATTTTTATTGCTCCCTGGTGAGCAGATAGCCCGATGCGGGACTCGATCCCAGGACCCTGAGATCATGACCTGAGCCGAAGGCAGCGGCTTAACTCACTGAGCCACCCAGGCGCCCTTAGGAGACAAAATTAACAGGTCATGGTTAGTGCCCAGTCCCAGACTTCGTGTTACCTCAGTGGTTATGGGTGAGTGGGGACTTCGTGCTCTGGATCAGAGCGCAGGCCTGGTTCCCGCGCGTCAGGGCAGTGGGCGTGGCCCGAGGGAGCCGTCTCCACGGGGATCAGGCGGGGCGGGGCCGAGGGCGGGGCAGCTGGGGCGCTGCGTCACTCGGTGGTGGCGATGGTGCGTGTGTGTGGGGGGCGGGGGATACGCTGGGCGCGTCCCGCGGGTCACGTGGTGCGCAGCACGCAGAGTCCTTCTGTCGGTTGGTCCTGGAGCGGCGCAGCCGGAGCGGGGCTGTGAGGTGAGCTCGCGGCGAGGCGCGGCGAGGAGAAGCCGGCTGGCCGGAGCCGGGTTGGGCCGGGTCCACGCCGTGCGCGCGCTTTGCTAGCGGGAGTGGTGACGGCCGCCACCGCTGCTCCGGTCTCCTGCCCGGCCTCGCTCCCCGCCCGGCCCCGCTCGCCCAGCCCGGAGGGAGGCCCGGGGACCGCTGCTGAGAGCGTGGCGGGCGTGCGAGCGGCGCCCAATCCTCAGGGCTGCCCGAGGGAATGACGGCGGCCGCGGCCAATCAGCGCTGCCCGAGGGGGCTGGGCCGCGGGGTGCGGGTTCGGGGCGCGGAGCGGGCCGTGTTGGGGGTGGGGGGTAAGCGCTAGGGCTAGAGGCTGAGCTGTGTGGTCCCCGGGAGCTCCACGACCAGCCGCTGCTGTTACCTTGTGCTTTGGGAACGCGTTTTCTTTTATTGATTCTTTTAGCCTATTCTGGGGAGCACACCCCTTTCTCAAGCCCCTGACTATGGGAGTGTCCCCTTTCTCTCCATAGTTTAGAGAATGTGGTGCTTCCTTTTCTTAAAACTCCAGCCCTGGGGTTTTATCTTAATTTCCAAAGCCCCTCAAACTGAGGATGTACCCCATTTCTCAGGCACCCCCAAAACTGGGAGGACACTCCCTTTTCCTAGCCGCCAGTCTGAACACGCACTCCTTTCAAATTTTGGGGCTGGCCTCATTATTGACTCTCAAATCTGGGGTCCAGTAACCAAAGTTTTGTGCGTGCTTCTATTCCCACAAATCCCAGAAAGAATCCTATTCTCCAGGCCCCAGATCTTGCAACATGGTTTACAAAATTTCTTAAATTTATGGGCTACTTCATTTCCCCAGCCCTTGAAATCTGGGGCTGCGCCTCATTTCCAGAATCTACTGAAAATGCGGTCCAAATCCTGAAGTTTAAAGATAGATATTTGCCGTTGCACAAATAAAGGAATTCACTGCTTTTTAAAATCACTGTATTCTTGGGGTTGCACCCATTTTCATGAGTTCCTCAAATTGAACTATTTTATTTCCTGGGGAGACTCATTTTCATATCTGAGAGTGTATTTATTTCCTGTGTCTCCAAAATATACCAAATCCATGCCTTTGGATGCACAGTTCTTACGGTGCAGCGCCTTCCTGATACTTCTTAAATCTTAAAGCCCTCTCCTCTCATTCTGGGTCCATGATCCTTGGTTCTTGAGCATGCTTCCTATCCTTTTTAGCTTTTCTATCCAAGACATTTTCATTCTGCAGTTTCCTTTCCTCTTTGGAACCCCATTTCCCTTTTAGGTGCTCTCCCTGCTTGGTCAGGGCACCCATTTCCTCTTCCTTCCTCTGGTGAATGCATATCTTTCTTCAGCACAGCACTTTCTCTGCTTCTGAGGCCTTTTTTCTGAGCACACTTCCTATAGTCACACCTCCTCAATTCTCCTCCCCCAAGGAAAAGATTCCCCCTCCAAAAGGGTGCCTGCTTGTTGTCTTTCGTATGTCTACTTTATCTTTTATCTTTCTGCTTTCTACTAACAGAAACTGTTATATCTTAGCTTGCCCTATCCATTTTTCTGGTTTCTAACTACCTTTGGACACTGCTCTGCTTACTGGTGTCTGTAGAGATTTTCCCTTTTCTTCTTATTCCTTGAGCTGGAGGTGGCCTCAAGTCCAGGACTGCCTGACCCTCCAGCACTGAATTTAAACTGGAAAGGAATCTCCTTGCTTTTCTTTGGTTATTCACAGGACTCTTAATTCTCCGTGGTTTGCTTCCTATAAGATTCTGATTAGATGTGTACTGTTTTCTCCTTTGCTTTCCCCTCCTATATTGGGAAAAAATTCTGAAGGAATTCTTCCAGTCTTGCTTCCAACTCTTAAGCTTCCTCCCTACATTGGCTTTCTTCCTTCCTTTTATCAAGAAAAGAGGTCATTTGGAGGAATCTCTTTGTCACTCTTTTTGTTCTTGTCCCTGAGGTGCAGGTGGGGGATGGATACTTATCTCTTCCCATTATTTTCTCCCGGGTCTGCCAAGCCTTGCTCCCAGTCCCTACCTGAAAATCTCCAAATATCTGGGACTTCTTGTCTTTTAAAAGCCTCTCAGTAGGTTCTTTCTTTTGTATTTCTCTCTGCCTTTCCAGATCTTACTCAGGGCTTCTCTGCCTGAACTCCTAACCGGATTAATTTCTCCACAGCTGGAATCCCAAGTGCTTATGGGATAATGATACCTCTGACCTTTCTCCCTTTTGGGAAGTACTTGAGTGTGCAGCTGTATGAGGCCTCAGTGGGGGAGAGAGTTTGGGCCTGAGAAGCTACGCTGGCAGGTTGAGGCAGGAAAGTACTGCATTTTCAGGACTACATCCTTCTGCATCTCATTTGGAGGTTGGATGTTTGCCAAGCACCTGCTTCTTAGGGATGCTGGGGGGTTTAATGATATTCCCAGGAACCTGTAGGAATTAATGGGGCTTGTGGAGAAGTGCTCTGAACTCAGTATTAGAAGTTGCATAAAATTAACCATTATTATATTTTCAGAACAACTAAGCTGTTTTATATTTTATGTGTTTGAAAGCCCTAGAGCTAAGATGTGTTATTTCAGGAAGTGAAATGGATCCCACATTTAGATCATGGGATTGTTAGTAAATACCAAATTGATTGAAAAACGCTGGAGGTCTGTCTGATCAGTACCTAGTAAAATATGATCTACAGAAACTGAGCAGGTACTTCATCTCTTTATGTGCCTGTTTGGTACTTTATCTATTTGGTACTGCTACATACAGTGCACCCTTAAAGTATTCTCTGTTGGTGCTTCTCAAACTTGAATGTGCATATTAAATTGCCTCTGGGGGGAGAGTCTTGCTAACATGCTAATTATGATCTAGTAGTTTTAGGGTGCGGCCTCAGTATCTGCATTTCTGATTCCCAGGTGATACCAATATTATTGACCTACATTTTGAATAGCAAAATTTTATACACAAAGCCAAGGATATCTCTGTGGATATAGGAAGGTGGTGGTTAGCCTTATGCTGAGGTATTATTTTCCACTTAATCTTTTTTTAAATTAAATTAATTTAATTTTATTTTATTTTAAGATTTTATTTATTTATTTGACAGACAGAGATCACAAGTAGGCAGAGAGGCAGGCAGAGAGAGAGGAAGGGAAGCGGGCTCCCCGCTGAGCAGAGAGCCCGATTCGGGGCTCGATCCCAAGACCCTGGGATCATGACGTGAGCCGAAGGCGGAGGCTTTAACCCACTGAGCCACTCCAGGTGCCCCCTAATCTTTTTTTAAAAGATTTTATTTGTTTCACAGAGAGAGAGGCAGGGAGAGTGGGGACACAAGTTGGGGGAGTGGGAGAGGGAGAAGCAGGCCTCCCGCTGAGCAGGGACCCTGATTTGGGGCTTGATCCCAGGACCCCGGGATCATGACCTGAGTCAAAGGCAGATGCCTAACGACTGAGCCACCCAAGCGCCCTTTCCACTTTCTCTTTATCCAGACATGTCCCCTGAAGTTTGTACAAGGCCATGGTCCTTTTCTGAGGACTATTAGTTATGCATATATAATTACAGTTAATCTAGCATTTAGCTTTTTTTTTTTTTAAGATTTTACTTATTTGACAGAGAGAGAGAACATAAGCAGGGGGAGGAGCAGAGGGAGAGGGAGAAGCAGGCCCAATGTGGGGCTTGATCCCAGATCCCTGGATCATGACCGGAGCTGAAGGCAGCCGCTCAACCAAATGAGCCGCCCAGGTGCCCCTAGCATTCGGCTTTTATTATTTATTTATTTATTTCTAAGAAACTTTTATTTATTTTTTAAAAAGATTTTTATTTATTTTTAAAGATTTTATTTATTTATTTGACAGAGATCACAAGTAGGCAGAGAGGCAGGCAGAGAGAAAAGAGGAAGCAGGCTCCCCGAGCAGAGAGCCCGATGCGGGGCTCGATCCCAGGACTCTGGGATCACCACCCGAGCCGAAGGTAGAGGCCTTAACCCACTGAGCCACCTGGGCGCCCCAGAGTTTTATTTATTTATATGACAGAGAGATCACAAGCAGGCAGAGAGTCAGGCAGAGAGAGAGGAAGGGAAGCAGGTTCCCCGCTGATCAGAGAGCCCGATGTGGGGCTCAATCCCAGGACCCGAGATCATGACCTGAGCTGAAGGCAGAGGCTTTAACCCACTGAGCCACCCAGGTGCCCTGGCATTTAGCTTTTAAAACCATAGCTAGGGTGCCTGGGTGGCTCAGTGGGTTAAAGCCTCTGCCTTCAGCTCAGGTCATGATCCCAGAGTCCTGGGATCGAGCCCCACATCGGGCTCTCTGCTCAGTAGGGAGCCTGCTTCCTCCTCTCTC
Organism: Mellivora capensis; assembly: GCA_004024625.1. Lineage (NCBI taxonomy): Eukaryota > Metazoa > Chordata > Mammalia > Carnivora > Mustelidae > Mellivora > Mellivora capensis. The sequence continues at coordinate 15,128 of PISX010031853.1, forward strand.
TGCCTGCCTCTCTGCCTACTTGTGATCTCTGTCTGTCAAATAAATAAAATCTTAAAAAAGTGTTAAAAAAATAAAACCATGGCTAAAATTTCTTTCCTTCTTTCTTTCTTTTCTTTTTTAAAAAATATTTTATTTGTTTATTTTCGAGATGATTATTATATTTTGAGAGAGGGAGAAAGAGCACAAGTGGGGAGGGCAGCAGAGGGAGAGGTAGAAGCTGAAATCCCGCTGAGCAGGGAGCCCAACACAGGGCTTGATCCCAGGACCCCGAGATCATGACCTGAGCCGAAGGCAGACTCTTAACTGACTGAGCCACCCACATGCCCTGAATGGCTAAAATTTCTTAAGGAGTTTGAATTTCTATGTATTTTGTTAAATTCAGATGCTTTAATATTTTTTGCTTAATTGTGAACATAATTCTTATTTATACCCAACATGAGGCTCAAACTCAGCGACCCCAGCATCACATGCTCTGACTGAGTCACATGCTCTACTGACTGAGCCAGCCAGTTTTTGCAGTTGTGAACATAATTTTTTTTTTTAATTTTATTTGTCAGAGAGAGAGTACACACAAGCAGGCAGAGAGGCAGGCAGAGAGAGGAGGAAGCAGGCTCCCTGCCGAGCAAGGAGCCCGATGCGGGACTTGATCTCAGGACCCCAGGATCGTGACCTGAGCCGAAGGCAGCGGCTTAACCAACTGAGCCACCCAGGCGTCCCATGAACATAATTTTTTTTTTTTAAAGATTTTTAAAATTTATTTGACAGAAAGAGACACAGTGAGAGAGAGAACACAAGCAGGGGGAGTGGGAGGGGAGAAGCAGGCCTCCGGCTGAGCAGGGATCTCGAGGTAGGGCTTGATCCCAGGACCCCCATCATGACCTGAGCCGAAGGCAGATGCTTAAAGGCTGAGCCACTCAGGCACCCCATGAACATAATTTTTAAAAAGATTTAATTAATTAATTTTTAAAGATTTTATTTATTTATTTGAGAGAGAGAGAGCATGAGAGGGGAGAGGTCAGAGGGAGAAGCAGATTCCCTGCCACAAGTAGGGAGGCTGATGTGGGACTTGATTCCAGGATCATGACCTGAGCCAAAGGCAGTTGCTTAACCAGCTGAGCCACCCAGGTGCCCCGATTTTATTTCTTTCTTTCTTTTTTTTTTTTTTTTAAAGATTTTATGTATTTATTTGTCAGAAAGAGAGAGAGTGAGCACAGGAAGACAGAATGGCAGGCAGAGGCAGAGGGAGAAGCAGGCTGCCTGCCGAGCAAGGAGCCGAATGTGGGACTCGATCCCAGGATGCTGGGATCATGAACTGAGCTGAAGGCAGCTGCCTAACCAACTGAGCCACCCAGGTGTCTCGATTTTATTTCTTTTTATGAGAGAGAGGGAGGGAGAGGCAGACTCCCTGCTGAGCAGGGATTCCCTATGCATGGGCTAAGTCCCAGGATCCTGTGATCATGACCTGAGCAGAAGGCAGATTCTTTTTTTTTTTTAGAAGGCAGATTCTTAACCCACTGAGCCACCCACGTGTCTCTGAACGTAATTCTTTAAAAAAAAAAAAAAAAAATTTTTTTTTTAAAGATTTTATTTTTATTTATTTGACAGAGAATCACAAGTAGGCAGAGAGGCAGGCAGAGAGAGAGGGGGAAGCAGGCTCTCTGCTGACCAGAGAGCCGGATGCGGGGCTCCATCCCAGGACCCTGAGATCATGACCTGAGCCAAAGGCAGAGGCTTAACCCACTGAGCCACCCAGGGATCCCTCTGTCT
>PISX010031854.1:0-16875 GCA_004024625.1 Mellivora capensis
TTGCTTCTTCCTGGATGTATCTTGATATCTTTTTTAAGGGATACAACTTTCCTTAGATATCAGGGGATTAAAAATTGGTTTACCTATAGGGGTGGCATTGATTGGGGAAAGGGGATAACCTTGAATTTTAACTCTATGTGAGTATTAGCAAATAAAAGTAAAGAAAAGAATGATCTAAACTAAAGTGAAATTTAAAAAATATATAAAAAATAGAAAAGCAAAGAAAAACATGGGTATATGCATCAAAAAGTTCAGGTTAGAAGGTTATTATGGAATTTGATGTACTGGACGTCTCACTGTGATGGTAAATAGGCTAATAAAATCTATTTAACAAAATAAAAAAGATTAAAAAATTTTTTTTTTTTTAATGAACCAGAATAATGGGAAGGAATAAAGATTTAAACGTATCTATGAAGTAATAGTGATTGTTGTCTTCTCGGGGGGTTGGCTTTCTGGGGGAGGGGCCTGCAGCGTGGGTTTTCAGGCGGTGTTTCCTGAGTTAAGTCCTCCCACCCCCCTCCAGGGGGTGGGCTCTGAGGAAACCGGGCCTTTAGGCTTTTGTTCTCTGGAGGTTTTTATGTCTGTTCCTTTGTTTTCTCTCCCCCCTTGGCAGCTCCAGATGGTTCTTGGAGGTTTAGAGGGAAAGCAAACTGCACCCAGACCTCTCTCCCAGAGAGAAGCCTCAGTCCGTTCCCCTCTGGGTGCTGCAGAGCAGGTTCCCAGCCGGGATCTCTGGGGACAACTGTGTTTCCTGCTTGTACTCAAAACTACAAGTGGCAGCTGTCTGGGCAGCTCCAGACCCCCAGAGAGGTTCCAAGCGGGGAAGGCACACAGAGATTTTCCCGCCGTCCGGAGCTGGGAGCGATCAGACTTTCTGGGTCCTAGAGAGCCCCCGCTGGTGCCCGCGCGCCTCTCTCAGGGGAGGGGGTGGAGCGCGTCTCAGGCTCTGCTAGCGGCACACTCGTAGGGACTGCAAAAGTCTGTTTCTGCTCCCGGAGGGTCCCAGCCCCTGCCACACGCCAAACGCCCTTAGGAGGTCTCCTCGCAGCTCAGCGACCAGGACCTGGTTTCTCTGCTGCACTGTCTCTGGCTCAGCACCAGCCGTGTCTGCCCTCCGTGGAGAACTTAAGCCCTGTCCCTAACAGTTCCAATTCCCACAATTTCACTCTATGATCTTTTCTCTTTTTGAGTGCTTTTTATCGGTCTTCAAGTTAATGCTGATCCCCAGTCTTAGGGGACTCTCGTATTGGGGTATTACTTCCCAATGAGTCTCCTCTGGTGGCTCCCTCCCCCTTTTGTTTATCTTCCGATACCAGTCTGGTGTTCCCGCTTGGCTTTACCTGCCCACTGGCGTCTTCTGCCCCCGTAGAGATCCTCACATCCCACTGGCGTCTTCTGCCCCCGTAGAGATCCTGACGAGTAGAATTTTGATCTCGGGCTGATTTCATGAGTGACTGGAGTTCCCTGGTAGGTAATCAGCTCACTTTAGGGGACAGGTTGAACCAGAGCATCCTCCTAGTTCCCCGCCATCTTGTCTCCCCCTCCCCTATCCATATGTCTCCATTTAATATCTCCTTATAATTTTTAATTTTTCCAAGAAAGAAATAAAACTATTTTGAATCACAAGTTAACCCAAGAATCATGTCTTCTCCATTCTCCTGATCCTCCAAGTCCTATTTAGTTTTTCCCACATGACAATGTGATTCTTAACCCCTCCGTCTTCTATCTTTATTTTTAATCAACCCTTTGCTGCAACATAATCCTACTAAATATTCCTGCCACAGTCTCTGCCCTAGACAGTGCATGCTTCTGACTGTTAACAGACTGATATTCCTAAACACATATTTTAGAAAAGACCATGCAGAGGTTGCCTTAACATCTATTTGGGTAGAAGAAAGAAAATGACTTCCATAGGCCTGTTTTTCACTTTCTCTAATCACAAACACACCATAAATTCTTTTGAGGAGAGGTTCATACATTATTCACTTTTGCAAACCCTGTGCCACCTGACATATAGCCTGGTTCAAAATAAAAGTTCAAAATGTTTATTTGTTCAATAAACATTGAATGGGCCCCTTGATCCATGTCATTACTTGATTGCCTGTTCCTATGTTACCATAGAATGTTTTCTCTCATCCTTATTTATTTTAGCTAAGTGAAACTGGAACATTTAACACAGTGCATGGCTGGAGGGAAGTTCAAGAAAGAAGGGGGGAAATAATCCTTAGACATTGAAGAAGATGCTTAAGCATTCTCTTCTACTCCATACCTCAGCAATAATGATACCAACATATGCAATTCATTAATGTCCTTAATGGTATTCAGAAGTTCAAAACTGCATTTATGAAAAATATCAAAGTTAAAGAGAGCTACAGAATTAAAATAGATAGGGTTCTGGCCATACTCAATGGATAAAATCTAAGCAAGAAGAAAACTCAGAAAGAAACCATTGACTTGTGTTATATTCAACAACCAACATAAAGCTATATGGTGAGTCAAATTTTCTTTTCTTTCTTCCAGGTATATAAATTTTATTATTCCCAGTGTAAGGCAGGTACATAGAAGGGCAGTTAGGAGAGTCATCTCAAAGTACAACCGCTATGTTCTGTTTGTTGTGCAGGTATATAAATTCAACCCTTTTAACTTTTTTCCCCTATTTGCTCGAATCCAACTACCTTGTTAAAGCCACTTTTATCTTGAACTATTGTCTCAGAAAAGTATCCTAAATACCTCCCTACCTACTGAATGCAATCCACTATACAATTTCCCATCAGAGCTCCATGTGGTCCCTTTGACTGAACTCTTTCACAAGACATTTTTTCTAACTGGGAAAAAAAATGCAAGTAACTTTTAATGGGCATACATCCCCTCAAAAATGATCCCAAAATACCTGGATAGTTGTTGAATGCTTTCAAAATGCAACTATAAAATACATCCAGTAGGAAATAAATCCCAGAAGGTTGTGGGACAGAAAAAAAAAAATACATCATAGTAGTGAAAGTTTGGAGTTAAGACAGGATTTTGTTACACTGCTGTTTGTTTCTCACCTAACTGATCTGTGTTGGGGCCCTTAAGACCCTCATATTTGTATATTCACTTGAAGGAATTACAGGACTCATCATGTAGTTATCTCATGGCTAAGACTTATTACAGTGATGTTATAAGGATATAAATCACATAACAAGGAGAAATATATAGGTGGAGTCTGGAGAAATCCATGTGCAGGCTTCCTTATGCTCTCTTCTTCCCATAGTGGCCTCTTGAAGTACATTCTTCTTCCGCAGCAACTAAATACAACATGGGTGTGATGTTTTTACCCAGGGAAACCCATTAGACATTCAGTGCCCAAAGTATGTACTGTAGGGAGTCACACAGTCACCTTCTGTTGAACATGTGCCAAAATCTCAGGCTCCCAGAAGGAAAGCAAATGTTCAGGATAAATCATACTATTTGCACAAAAAGTCTAGAAACAGTGAACCATTTTTACCAGCTGTTAACCAAAGGATCACCTTGCAAGCAGGTTTTATAAGATCACAATCTCTGTCTTGCTAAGTTAACCATTTTCCTGCACACCCTCAGACTCAGATATCTAGACAGAGTGTATAATAGAAAAGTGTGAGCCTGAATGCATCAGAAACAGTGATCTAAATCTTAGGAGGAGAAGCATGGGGCAGATTGCATTCTACACCCAACACAGAGCAGGAGAGGTGGCTGATGGAACAGATAAGATAGATGAATATGTTAGTGCACCTACCTCCAATGAATACAGGTGCACTGAAATCCTGTGCATTTGGTAAGAATATGTGACAATTCTGACAGGAAACATAACTCATCATACACCTGAAGATAAGACAGAGTTGTAACCATGTGCAGAAGTATTTTTTTTTAAGATTTTATTCATTTATTTGCCAGAGAGACAGGTCACAAGTAGGCAGAGAGGCAGGTAGAGAGAGAGAGGGAAGCAGGCTCCCTGCTGAGCAGAGAGCCTGATGTGGGACTAGATCCAAGACCCTGGGATCATGACCTGAGCCTAAGGCAGAGGCTTTAACCCACTGAGCCACCCAGGTGCCCTGTGCAGAAGTATTTAAGACTAAAGTGAGAATCAGCTTCCAGTGCTTGTTTCCAACCCTCATTCTGAATGTCCAGAAAGATCAGTCACATGTCAACGTATGCCTGGAACCAAATGTCATCAGCTATTTTGCTCCAGGGAACAAAACGTCTCAAATCCTACAATGACATAGTAAACTCACTTGTGCACTCAGACTTCATCTTGAGAGTTGATAGGAACTGGGGTGCAGAGCCAGGAAATGACTAATTACTAACCAAAGTAGGTAATTCAAACCTGAGATCTGATATGAATGGAAAAAATACCAAACTTGTTAAGAAAACTTAACATAAAGGAGATATTAAGTGACCAATCTAAGTTGTAATGCTATCTAGTAGGGAAAGGTGGGGGAACTCATGAAAAGGATTTAATACATTTTATAAAATAAAAAATCTATACTACCTTTGCATATTTTTTGTTGTATGATTGTATTTTCAAACTCACAGTACAATTAATTGAACATGACACCTTTGATACTATCTTTTTCTACAAAGACATAAAATAGGGTGATAGATAATGACTTGAGTGGGTAATTTCCTTGTAGATCCATTGATTAGGAAGCCTCACCTTTGAAGGACAGTTTTGAGACTTGAAGGGCAAAGAGGACCTCATTATTCAAAGTTCTCCACTGAAAGTACTCTAAACCTAGAAACGACTAGTGCAAAATTCCCAAATGTGGAACAAATTTAGTCAGCGAAAGGAACTAAAAAAAAATTAATTTTGCAATAGTCTAACAGAGATGTAATGGTACATGTAAAGAGATTAGTTAAGCATATGGAATTGGCTGAATGTGGGAAGAGGAAGGGAAAAAAGAGGAACCCATGGTGCTTTCCAAATCTTTACTTTATATGAGGTCCAAATAATTAAACCTATCTTTTTGGCCAGTATATAAAAAAAATGTAATCTATACGTTAGTAATGGTATTTTTAATAAAAGAGAGACTTGCAAAGCAACATTTTAATTCTGATCTCTTATTTCTTGTGGTTTTTATTACTATAAAAATACTTTTAAGCTTTCATATGAAAACTAGAACAGAACTTCTAATGTTCTTTATACTCTCTTATGTATTCACGTCTGTCATGGCTAAGGCAGATAAAGCAATTGCCTTAGCCCAGAATAAGCCGAAGTGTATAAATTCAAAGCAGATAAAACAAATGCCTTAGCCAGAATAAGCAGAAGTGTATAAATTCTAGTGAGGTCTGAATCATTGACCACTTTATAATGTTTATGATAATGAAGGTGTAATGAACAGATACCTGGATGAAATGTACTTCCTACTTCAATGAAAAAACCTCTTAATTGAGATGCAGTACATAGGCTGAATTAGTATGGTACAAAATAAAAAAGACTTTATCTTATTAAAATTATGACACATTGCTTTCATTTATTAGCCTTTAATTTTGGAATCTTGGAATATGTAGGTTTATTTATTCTCAATTATTTTCACTCATTTTGTGTAGGACTCAGATGATTTGCCAACTGTTTTAAATAAGACAATTGAACCCCAAACTGACTCTTTAATTCTACTGTCAACACAAACTAAAATACAAAGACATTTCCATGAAAAAGATGTAGTAACAGAAATGCTTGCTTTTTATCATCAAAACCCAAAATATGAAAAATCCAGACTTAAAACAGTGCTATGATTGAAATCTTTTCAATAAAGAACACACACACACACACACACATGTACTTTATTCTCTTTTCCAAAACAATTAAATATTTTTACATAAATAGCTAATTCAATTCACATATATTAGCCTATATTTTGTGAAAGTTGCTGTATAGTGTTGCAAATGCTAAAAACAAAAGAGAATTTCTATCTATAAGGGAACCTGTGCACTAGAAGGAGAGTCTCAGAATTATACTGATTAATTCTGTAAAGAACAACCAGTACTTACATGGGAAATTCTAGTCATTAACTTCTACATCTGGAGGAGTTTGGGGAGAGCTCAATACCTACTGCAGTTCTTTGAGGGAAATTCAGGTAGAACTCTTATCTGGGAGATAGTCTCCTCTTTATACTAAATATTTCTATCATTGGAGTGCAGAATGAAAATGGTCCAGTTAGAGACAATAGGCATGTGTGGATTTGGAGATGAGATACAATTCCTACACCTAAATGTGTTATGTAAGTAGGAACTTGGAACATGGTCTTATGGCTAAAGATGAGAAGAAACCTACTCACATGCACAGAACACTCAGGAGAAAATAAGAAGTATCACAATTTTCTTTTTCTACAAAATGCCATTTATCTATCTTGCTTTGATGTATAATATGAGACAATATTAGCACTAATTTATTGACTACTGCCAAGTGCTTTGATAAATTTGTTAAACTGGTCACCTACCCAATACTCATTCTTCCCCTCTTCCTGGAAATCCCAAAGTACCTGAATTTTGAAGAAAAAAGAGAGAAAAAAAAAAGAAAAACAGCAACTAAAAATTAAAAAACACCCAAAATACTGATGTTCACAGTTTCTTATGCAGGTAGAGGTGAGCAGAATGAAGGGAGCAGCAGAAGTCCAGGAAAATTCTTTAAAATAGTTGAATTCCTGGCAAGGATCCTCTTGCCTATCAAATTTCTGATATGAAGACACGTTACAGAAGCTGTCACTTGCTAAACCATGTCCCTTCAGAGCCTTGGCTTGACAAAGAAACAATTTCAAACTTTCCAACTGTTTTCCTATTAACTTGATAGCCCTTCTATGGCTGAGGATCTCCTCAAACACAGAAGAGAAATTTACACAGCTGTCCCCACTTCCAATCTTAAATCATTCCAGACTCTCTTTAGGCCTCAGCTCTTCTCTCACATCCTCTCTGCCCAGACTTCAGAATAAAATTGTACCACCCAGAGACTGGCCACAGACCAAGAGCTGGTACCAGAAACACATGAAGCCAGGATTAGGTGGGTGGGCAGGAGGGTAGGAATGGTTGGATCCACCTATGTTTTAGCACCCATGGTTTTAGGGTTTACTTTTAATTTTGTCTTAACCTTATCAAATGAAAACAAAGGAATCATATAGCCTGCATGGGTCAGTCTAAAGAGAACCCAGCCCAGCCACTGATACATCATGGGTGGAGACTAGCTTTATTAGTAAGAGCACTAGGCAATGTTTGTAAGATGTTTAAATGTTCATCTTTTGAACCCAGTAATTCTGAAAAATTTAGCCAGATCTAAAAAACATCTTTGATACACATGCAGATTTTTACAAAAGTGTATTTGTCAGAAAAACTAAAATACCTATTAAGAGGCAAATATTTATAGAAGTTAAAAACATTAATATAGGGAGACCTGGGTGGCCCAGTGGGCTCAGCTGTTGCCTTCGGCTCAGGTCATGATCCCAGGGTCCTGGGATCGAGTCCCACATTGGGCTCCTTGCTTGGCAGGGAGCCCGCTTCTCTCTCCACCTCTGCCTGCCTCTCTGCTTGTGCACTCTCTCTCTCTCTCTCTCTCTGACAAATAAATAAATAAATAAATAAATAAATAAAATCTTTTAAAAAATACATTAATATATTGAAATAAAACATTTTAAAAGTTATGTTTATATATAAAGATATAAATAGTTTGAAGGAAACATTACGTGATGTTAAGAGAAAATATATAATACAGTGATAAAAAACATGATTTTAATTAGACATGTATGGGCAAGAATTTATGTGTCAAAATTCATGTATAGAAAAATTTCTAACTGATGATGTTACTTTTTCCCAAGTTTTCATTACTTTAATATTTAGGAAAAAACATGAAGGTCATTTTTTAATTCTTTAGTTCTAGTGAAATAAGATTTTTTTTTTCTGATGGATGTTTGAGAAAATAATTTTTAAAACAGGACATAAACAGAAAATTTAGGAACATCTTTAAGTAAGACTTTAATGAGTCTCATTTTGATAAATTTTTTTTTCCAATTTATGATTTCCTGTGGGCTAGTCCACGGTCCCTTGTCTGGAACTAACCTACTGCTGGGTGGTACAATGTGTTTGTGGGACCAGTATAGTCCCCTCCTTTGGGTTATTCCTTTCCTGTAGTGAAGACCCTTCCAGGGCCCTTAACACTTCAGTTATTTCTAACCTGTCTGGAATTCTCTTGTATGATTCTTTAGTAGGCAATGCTTCTGCTTGCTTTTACTTTAATTCCTTTCTCTGTCCTTTCATTGTACTCTAGTAGAGATAACAAACTAGGACAGCTCCCAAATAGCTACTTAATTCATGAGAACCTTGTTTACACTATTTCCTTCATCAATGAGTTATATTTCCTCAAAAGGATAGAATTGCTTAGGTTGCAGTGAGTCTGACTGATATTTCCTTTGGAAGATATACTCATGTAAAATACTTAGTTATTTCCCTGAAATGGTTTTTTCAAGTTTAATCACCCTGGGATTCTCTTATCTTGAAACTAAATTCCCTTATTTTGCTGAATTGTACTCTCAGTAGGAAATACAGCTGGTAAAATAACTTGAGTTTAAGCTGCAGCCTAGAAGTTTTTCTCAACTTCCCCATTTCTAGAGGAAGAAGAAATCACTTTACTTTCCCATTGTTATTAGAGAATCAAAAACCACAATTTATAAGGAGGAAACTCAGGTTAAACTGCTTTAAAAATGCACACCGTAATTAAAAACTCCGAATTCCCATTGTAAGACTCACTGTATGGATGGCCGTATACAAGTTACTTGCACTCTATAGCATTTAGTTTCCTCCTATGAAATTAGGGATCCCTTCCCTACAGGATTCCTGTGAAATTAAATAAACTACTTCAGGCAATATGACTGAAAACTAACAGGCCCTAAATACATGTTTGCTATTTTTCTAATATGTGTTAAATGTGTTAAGTCATCAACTATATAATTATGTTCTTAGACTCACTCCCTGGATAATAATGAAATAAGCTAGTTCACATATCTCTTTAATCTACAAATCCTTGAAAGGATGTTGGGATTGTTGCAAGTTTCAGATATTGTACTTTACTGATGATATAGAGTTATTGAATATCTGAGATATAATCAGAGAACTTAGAAGATTCTTGAGACAATGTTCTGACTATGCTGACAATTCCTCTATGGGATAACGAATACATTTACTTGTATATTCCATACATCCATTCAAGATGCATTTATTAAGGATATTTTGTTTTACATGTTCTTAAGGCATTAAGAAGTTTTACAGATGAATAGAAAAACTTTTATACTTTAAAATAACTTATAATTTATTCAAAAAAGAAAGAAACACAGTTGTGTATAATGTAAATCTAATAAAATAAAGATATCTCCATCATATAATGGGAGCCTCATTGTAGCTCTGTAGGTATTTATCCTGGAGGGATCTGACCTTGAAATTTTATTGTCTGGGAGGAAAAACTTTTCTTCTACCTTCTTAGATTTTTGTTTAGGGGCCTGCAAATTAAACAGACAAATGGAGAATAAAACAGGTTTAATTATGTATGTAAGCAAAAGTTCACAAAGAAATGTGACTCAAGGAGTCAGAATTTGAGGCTTATAAAATATTAATACAGAACAGGACAGGGTTTAGGGGCACTTCTGGGAAAAATGAATGGTTCTTAGAAAGGGGGAAAAAGGGCACTTATGGAAAAATAAATGAGTTTTTGCAAAGATAAATGAGACCTTAAGATAACAGATGGGTCAAATGATAGCTTTGTGATAATGTCTGTTTGGATGTGGTGCTGACTTCTTTTCTCTGAGACTCGAGTTGCTCCCTAGAAGCATATATGACAACTGAGTTTTGCAAGGAGATACTGCTTTTAGGCAGATACGGGATTTTAGGAACTCAGATGTTTTTTACTCAAAAATATTTTTTTATGCTGTACTCGATTATTTTGTTCACTATCTTTAAGAACAGAGATTTGAAAATTGAATTCAGAGGTGGAGGGAAAGATTATAAACAGATAATGCATGATGCTAGGGTCAGTTTAGTTTTACTGACCAGGGGATTAAGAAAGAGTCCTAGGTACTGTTAAACGAGAGCTGGACATCAGAGTGGTAAACACAGATTTTATTCAGAAACTATTCCAATAGGGGGAATGACATCTCAGCATAGAACTGGGCTCAATTCCAAATATAACAAGCACAAATGGGGATTTAACCAAGATGGAGAGTGGGGTCAATAGATATAAAATTACGGAGAAATACGAGGCGAGAGGATACTGTTTAGACTGCCTTAACAGGAGTTTCTGAAGGTGAGCAAGGGGATCAGATACCAAGAGTAGGAAAGAGGAGTTTCATCAGGCATTAAGGGAGATTAGATATCAAGGATGGGAGAGTCTGGCTAAACTGACTTAGCAGGATTCTTGCTAAAACTGAATGATGCAAAGACATCATGACCTAATTCAGAAGGGGGCTCAGAGGAGCCTGACAAAAGGTCAGTCAAAATGGGTCTATGTCAGTATGAAAGTAGGGAGTGGGAAGAAATGGTAGCAGTGAAAGATGTAAATGGCAAATAGGATGACATCCCAGAATTCTTGTATAGAGAACTTACTGCCTCTGATTTTCATTTCCGTTCTGTCCTTCCCTTTCCTTTTAAAAATTTCTATGTTAAGTTCAAATCTCAGCCATTGGTCTAGTTTTGCTATATTGCTATGCCTTCAGGCAGCAAATAATCTTAAATGCAAAGAATTATTTGGGAGAAAGTTACCAAACCTAGCAGGACTAACTGCTCTGATGAGGTCAGAGCCTTAGTGGAGAACAATATCGATCATTAAGGGAAAGATTTGCTGTAGTTGTTCTTGAATGGACTGAATTGCTTACTGAGAAGATTTCTATTGAAAAGAAGTTGTCAGAATTGCTCGAATTCCTCTTTCTTAATTAGGCCTTTGAATTTGAGCTATAATTTCAGACAAAAAAAGGGGGTAATGAAATTCTATAGCTGGGAAGGGATGGTGAATGGAATAAAAGGATAATTTTAAAACCTCATGAAAACAGAAAATAACAGCAATTTGGGGAGCTCACTGACATCATTTTACTGTGTCTAATTGGTAGGCAATTAGCATGCAATTGTCCCATCTTGGTTTTCAGAAAGTTTTTTTTTTTTTTTCCCCTCACACACTGGAAAATTATTGGCACTTTTTCCCCCTCAGACTCTTCTGGCCTTTTCTTATAGGTCTTACTTTTTTCCCTTTAATCATATATTGCTTAGAAAGTGTATACATTTTCCAAAACAATGTTGGCAAACATAGACTCCATATGTGTAAAGCTACAACTTCTTGCCATTTTGTTAGAAAATGCAACTTGATGTTTTACTTGTTGCTGCAGTAATAGTTGCTAAAATTGTGTGATTTTAAAAGTGATAAAAAATCTTTTCTGTACAAAATACCTTTCCAACTGATGCCTGAAATTCTCTCAACAAAGATTAACTCACTAAACAGTGAAAACTTTTCAGAAATGCAAATGTCTCTTCATGGATATTAAATAAAATCTGAACTTAGGATGGACTTTCTGTTTAATTAAAGAGAAAATTATTCAAAGACTCTTGCTAAAAAAGTAGTAATACAGATTTTACTTATAAAGAACTATCACCATAAGTATACAGGAGGCCTATGAGAATAGGGTTTTGTAGTAGGGGAGAGAGATAGGGCTGAAGTTTGAATACAGAAAGGAAAAATGGGAATTTATACCAAGGAGCAAGGTGAGGGTCAGTGAATGGAAAATTACTAAGAGGAAACATCAGGGATAAGGGGAGATTCTAGCTAAACTAAGGGAAGCCAAGGGGATCAGATATCACCTGGGGGTTAATAGAGGATGTGGCACTTAATCAGAGATTGAGGGTGACTAACCTGACTTAGCAGAATTCCTGCTAAAACTGGACAATGCAGACACAAACATGGAAGTCCAAGAGTCAAGGTCTACTTGAAAAAGAGCTCAGAAGAGCTTCAATAGAATTTGGTCAATGAGAGCATTTTTGTCAGTGTTCACAAAAGTATATTTTCAAGAATTTCTTCTCTTACTATAATGTAAATTTTCTGGATACAACAAAATATGCTCCCAAACTGAAGGTGAAACACACAGGGTTATACCCAGTTACTGCATCCAGCAAAAAGGCCTGAATCCAGGTGTGCTATATGTGATCCTGATACCACTGGATCAACGATCACTGCCATCACTACAAAATTCTCACTGTGTAATGATAGAGGGGAAAGAAGATAATCTACATAAATCTTTTCTGTTGCCATTTTCATGGCATGTGGTACAGATAGTCAGCTCTCCTTTCTCTGATCTAGAGTGTTGTTACCATTGGCAAGCTTGGATTTTCTCTGTCAACACAACCTTGAAAACTGTCAGCTACATTCTGTATTAATCCTAGTGTCCTCTAGCAGTTAATAACCAGAAATACTATTGACTAATGATCTTGTAACATATAACTTATTCTTGCTATTTTGAGTCTCTTAGTGGGACCAGGCCTCAACTAAACGTTCCTGTGCTTATACTTTGTGTCTAAGCAAAGTGAAATATTTGGCTAGAACAGAAATGCATGGCAAATTGCCTCTCTGCCACTTGGCTGTCCTCAGTGAAAAGTACGTTATGATATAATCACTACCTTTTCAGATCATTTGGTACTCAGCAAGAGCTATTTGGGGGGATCCTGATGTGTCAGTCTTCTCACTCTGGCTCCTCAAGTGTCTATCTCTTGTTAAAACTTGTTGCTTCTCTTTCTTGTTACCAAATATGTTAGCTTACAAACATCTTTCTCTTTTTTGAGGAATCTTTTATTTTTCATTATGTTTTTATTATGTCATGTTAGTCCCATACAGTACTTCATTAGTTTTTTGATGTAGTGTTCCATGATTCACTGTTTGCGTATAATACCCAGTGCTCATTGCAATATGTGGAATCTTTTAAAAGGATGTTGGAAGCAGCCTACACATAATTCAAGTTTCTGACCTATCTTTTTATTAAAACTTCCAAAACTCACACAAGTATAAAAATGCTGTTGAGGACCCAGGGGCTGATAGTTCACCCATGATTCAATGACAGGCATTATTATTACCATCATAATATCCTAATTAGGTATAAAGGAAACTTCACTACTTATCATCCCACCAATCCTGTGTATTAGAACTTGTCACTTAAAACATTCACCATACAAGGGGACAAGATGGCGGGGAACTAGGAGGAGGCGCCGTTTCAACCTGTACACTAAAGTGAGCTGTATAATACCCAGTGCTCATTGCAATATGTGGAATCTTTTAAAAGGATGTTGGAAGCAGCCTACACATAATTCAAGTTTCTGACCTATCTTTTTATTAAAACTTCCAAAACTCACACAAGTATAAAAATGCTGTTGAGGACCCAGGGGCTGATAGTTCACTCATGATTCAATGACAGGCATTATTATTACCATCATAATATCCTAATTAGGTATAAAGGAAACTTCACTACTTATCATCCCACCAATCCTGTGTATTAGAACTTGTCACTTAAAACATTCACCATACAGGGGGACAAGATGGCGGGGAACTAGGAGGAGGCGCTGTTTCAACCTGTACACTAAAGTGAGCTGATTACCTACCAAGGAACTCTGATCACCCATGAAATCAGCCTGAGATTAGAATTCTACACGTTTGGATCTCTACGGGGGCAGAAGATGCCAGTGAGCCGGTAAAGCAGAGTGGGAAAGTTGGACTGGTATCAGAAGATAAACAAAAGGGGAAGGGAGCCACCAGAAGCCACCCAATGGAAAGTAATACTCCACTACAAGAGTGCCCTACGACTGGGGACCAGCATTAACTTGGAGTCTAGTTGAAAGCACTCAAAAAGAGCAAAGGATCGTGGGAAGAAATTGTGGGAATTGGGACGGTTAGGGACAGGGGCGTAAGTCCCCAGACCGAGGACAACCACCCCTGGGGCTAAGCCAGAGAGAGCGTGGCGGAGAAACCAGGTCTTGGTCCCGGAGCCGCGAGCAAGAGCGCCTAAGGGCACGTGGGGTGTGGCTCCTGTGAGGACCTGGGAGCCTCGCCAGCGAGCAGAAACACAGCCTTTTTGCAGTCCCCATGCGTGCGCTGCGCCACGTAATCAGAGCCTGAGATGCGCCCCACACCCTCCCTTGAGAGAGGTGTGCGGAAGCGCCAGCCCAGTGCTCTTGGACCTGGAAAGTCTGAGTGCTCCCAGCCCGGGCCAGCGGGAAAATCTCAGTGTGCGATTGCTGCTTGGAACCTCTCTGGTGGTCTGGAGCTGCCCATACAGCCGCCGCTGTTGTGGTTTTGGGTACAAGCAGGAGTTCCTGTGTCCCCAGGGACTGCAACTGGGAATGTGCTCTGCCAGTAGCCAAGGGGGAACTTATGTGCTCTGTAGCACCCAGAGGGGAACAGACTGAGGCTTCTCTCTGAGAGGGAGTTCTGGGTGCAGTTTGCTTTCCTCTAAACCTCCAAAAACCATCAAGAGCCACCAAGGGGAGAGAAAACAAACGAACAAACATAAAAACCTCCAGAGAACAAAAGCCAGAGCCCACCCCCTTGAGGGGGGCGGGAGGACTTAACTCAGGAAACACTGCCTGAAAACCCATGCAGAAGGCCCCTCCCCCAAAAAGCCAACTGGGGGGGAAAAACAAACAAACAAACAAAAAAAGACAAGAGAACAACCACCACTACTTCATAGATATGACTTTTATTTTTAATTCGTTCCCACTATTCTGGTTCATTTTTTAAATTTTTTTTAAATTTTTTATATAGATATTTTTTTAGCCTATTTATGATCACAGTGAGATGTCCAGTACATCAAAATCCATAATAACCTTTTAACCTGAACTTTTTGATACATATACCCATGTTTTTCTATTGCTTTTCTATTCTTTTTTAATTTTTAAAAATGTTACTTTAGTTTAGTTTAGTTCATTCTTTTCATTCTTTTTATTTTTTAATATTCATATAGAGTTAAACTTCAAGGTATCCCCTTTCTCCAATCAATGCTACCCCTATAGGTAAACCAATTTTTAATCGCCCCGTTATCTTAGGAAAGTTGCGTCCTTTAACAAAGATATCAAGATACATCCAGGAAGAATCAAAATAACCTTCCTCACCCACACTGAGAATTTATAACCACTCTCCCATCTTTTTCTTCCGCCATTGTTTCTGTGTATTTGTGCTTGTCCTGGTAGTACATAAATCTTATACTTGGGGTTCCTTTTGATGAGGTTCTTTTTTTGTTTGTTTGTTTGTTTTGCTTCTACATATATATGTATATATTCTTTCTTCTCTTGTCATATACTTTTATCAGTCTTTTTATTTTTCTTTTAAAGATTTTATTTTATTTATCTGACACACAGAGCTCACAAGTAGGCAGAGAGGCAGGCAGAGAGAGAGGGGGAAGCAGGCTCCCCGCTGAGCAGAGAGCCCGATGTGGGGCTCGATCCCAGGACCTGCGACCATGACCTGAGCCGAAGGCAGAGGCTTTAACCCACTGAGCCACCCAGGCGCCCCTTATCAGTCTTTTTGTCTGTTTTTGCTTGTATACTTCACAAATCTTACCTTGGGGCCCATCTGGGCTGAGCCTTCTCTTTTACCTTTCTTTCTTTTTTCTGTCTCTCTCTCTCTTTTTTTTTTTCTTCTTTCCCTCTTTCTTTTTTAGTTTCGTTTGGGTGGGGACTCCTGATTGCTCAGAAGCATTCGAGGGTGCACCTTGACTGCACCACGGTCGATACATCCAGCTACATCTGTTCAGCCATCTCTCACCAAAATGACTAGAAGGAGGAATGCCCAACAGAAGAAAAATTCAGAGGATGGGCCTTCTGCAACAGAGCTAATGGCTACTGACATAGATAATATGTCAGAAAGGGAATTCAGGCTAACAATTATCCAGGCAATAGCTAGGTTGGAGAAAGCCATGGATGACCAAATGGAATTGATTAGGGCAGAACTGAAAGCCACCCGGGATGATGTTCACAAGGCTCTCAATGAGTTCCAATCTAATCTAAATTCCCTAAAAGCTAGGGTACCTGAGAAAGAAGATAGAATTAGTGATCTGGAGGACAAACAGATAGAGAGAAAGGATCAGGAGGAAGCCTGTAACAAACAGCTTAGAAGCCACGAAAACAGAATCAGGGAAATAAATGATGCCATGAAACGTTCCAACGTCAGAATTATTGGAATCCCTGAAGGGGAGGAGAAAGAAAGAAGTCTAGAAGATATAGTGGAACAAGTTCTTCATGAAAATTTTCCCAATCTCGCGAATGAAACCAGCGTTCATGTACGAGAGGCAGAACGGTCCCTTCTAAGATTATAGATTCTCGAAAGTCCTCGAGACACATGATAATAAGAATGAGAAATTATAATTCTAGAGAAAATCTCTTGAAGGCAGCTAGGACAAAGAAGCTCCTTACATACAGAGGAAAGCCCATCAGAATAACGTCAGACCTGTCCACAGCAACCTGGCAAGCCAGAAAGGGCTGGCAAGATATATTCAGTGCACTAAATAAGAAGAACATGCAGCCAAGAATACTTTATCCAGGAAGACTGATATTCAAAATGGATGGAGAGATAAAGAGTTTCTGAGACTGGCAAGGCTTAAAAGAGTATGCGACAGTCGCCAAACTGTGGAAAGAACCAAGATGCCCTTCCACGGACGAATGGATAAGGAAGATGTGGTCGATATACACTATGGAGTATTATGCCTCCATCAGAAAGGATGAATACCCAACTTTTGTAGCAACATGGACGGGACTGGAAGAGATTATGCTGAGTGAAATAAGTCAAGCAGAGAAAGTCAAGTATCATATGGTTTCACTTATTTGCGGAGCATAACAAATAACATGGAGGACATGGGGAGATGG
>PISX010031855.1:0-16864 GCA_004024625.1 Mellivora capensis
CCTGGCCACGCACAGGTGGCCAATGAGACTGTAACACACAGAGAAAGCTGCACAGTGATGCTAGGTGACCAATTGAATTACAATTTACCCTAGTAGACATCTGAACCAGCCTATCACACCTTGGTTAGGATTGGCGCCCAAAAGGCTCCCAAAGGGTGGGGCCCATACTCCTTGGTAACTAGGGAGACAGTATGCATCCCCCCACTGATCAGAAGTCTCCACCTGGCCTGACCCACCCTTGTATTTGAGCTTTGTTACCTGAGGCTGGTTTCCGGGACTTGTTTTTAAGTAAATCCCCTGCGGGAAGGGAGCAGGGAAGCCTATAGCTAAAATATAAAAATATAAAATAGGTCCTTACACAGCTAAAGAACGCAAAACATTGTTTATGCATAACAATTAAGTAGAAGGAGATTGTTAATAAAAAACCATTCTTAAAAACATAAGACTGGGGGCGCCTGGGTGGCTCAGTTGGTTGAGCGACTGCCTCCGGCTCATGGGGACTTCCAGGATCGAGTCCCGCATCGGCCTCCCAGCTCCTTGGGGAGTCCACTTCTCCCTCTGACCTTCTCCTCTCTCATGCTCTCTCTCACTCATTCTCTCTCAAATAAATAAATAAAATCTTTAAAAAACCCAAACAAATATAATACTGGGGCGCCGGGGTGGCTCTGGTGGTTGAGCGGCTGCCTTAGGCTCAGGTCATGGTCTCAGGGTCCTGCAGTGGAGTCCCACATCAGGCTCCCTGCTGGGCTGGGAGCCTGCTTCTCCCTCTCTGTCTGCTGCTCGCCCCACTTGTGCTCTCTCTCTCTGATGAATAAATAAATAAAATCTTAAAAACAAACAAAAAACTTATAACACTTCTGATTACTGACTATGGGCACATAATTAACATAAAAGAAAAATATGTGGGTAGGGGTGCCTGGGTGGCTCAGTTGGTTGAGTCTCTGCCTTCAGTTCAGGTCATAATCCTGGGGTCCTGAGATCAATCCCCAGGTTGGGCTCCCTGCTCAGCGGGAAGTCTGCTTCTCTGCCTTCTTCTCACTCATGTTCTCTCTCACTATATCTGTCTCTCTCAAATAAATAAATAAAATATTTTTTTAAATGTGTGTGCTTCCTCAGCCAACAGAAATGAAATAAACAAGTACTGACCCCGCATGACCTGTGATCTCCTTGTTGGTGTCTCCTCCTTTCCCCAAGGACCCTGGAAGTTACAGAGCAGATAGAACAGGAGAATTCCAGACCCCTGAGAGCAACCAAAAAAAGAAAAAGAGGAAGTGATATTTAAGGATATTTTTTTCCCAAGAGAGAGGATGTAGTGCAAAACAATCATCTATCAGGTTTCCAGAGCCAGACATCTAATTCACATCCCCACTTCATGGTGGCCCAGTTGGCTGATCTTGGGCCAAGGGACCCGCCAGGTCTCCAGAGCAAGTAGTGAGACATCAGTCGTCCTGCATTACTTCACATTTCCTCACATTTTCACTTTCCCTTCTTCTGCAGATGGTTGCTTCCCTTCTCTGAGGGAAAGCATGGCACTTAATCATTCCCTCTGACTGCTTCCCAGAGATCCCAGGATAAAGTTAAGTGTTAAGGAGAAAAATAAAGCAGGCGGTCAGGGGTGCAGAGAATTTGATCTCTCTGGATTCCTCATCTGCTGTGAGAATTCAATGCTGTAATGGGCACAACCTCCTAAACATGCCTGGTGTAGGATAAGAACTGTATGAAT
The DNA here is from genome assembly GCA_004024625.1 of Mellivora capensis. Classification (NCBI taxonomy): domain Eukaryota; kingdom Metazoa; phylum Chordata; class Mammalia; order Carnivora; family Mustelidae; genus Mellivora; species Mellivora capensis. Next base: position 1,724 of record PISX010031855.1, read on the forward strand.
TTTTAGCATTACTGCAGATGTGGGAGACTCCCTTTTCCCCTGCCTGTGGAGGAGCTGGCCTCCTTGAGAACTCTGCCCACCCCCACCCCCCACCCCCAGGCACCTGCATCAGGCTGGGCTTGGACTGGGTTTGGACTGGGTTTCCTGTGAACAAGGAGTTGATTTTGCTTTAAGTGTGACCATGAGTCTGCCGGAAGGATTTTGTGCATCCCTACACTGGGCCTATTAGCTTCCTGTGGCTGCTGAAACCAATTCTAGAGGCTTTGGCTGAGAATCTGTTCTGGCCTCTTCCATCTTCTAGAGGCTGCCCGAATTCTTTGGCTTGTAGACCCTCATTTTTCCAACTTCTGCTTCCATCAGCACATCTTTGACTCTGCTGCCACTCTCTTAAAAGACCTTTGTATTGATTTGGGGCGGATTTGGATAGTTGAGGAAAATTTCCCCATCTCAGCACCCTTAATTTAATCACACCTGCAAAATCCTCTTTACCTTGTAAGGTAACACAGTCACAGGTTCCAGAGACTGTGGCCCAACTATCTTTGGGGGGAGGGGCATTATTTGCCTACCCTACTGGGCAAAGAGTTTATTGCAACGATGGAGAACACATTTCTCTGAATCATACATGGAAATGTTGATTTTCTCACTGCTGCTGTTCTTCCAAAGAATAGGAGTGGGCAACCTACAGGGCCTTGGTTTTGAGAGAAAGAGGGAGAGAGAGGGAGGGTGAGAGATCGCAGGTCCTTTTTTCTTTCTTTTCAGAAGTTCCCAGTCCTTCTTGGTCCCTTTTCTTCTCCTCCTGAACCACTCCTGACAGACATCTCCTCTATGGCTCCCTCTTTTTTTTTTTTTTTTTTTTTAAGATTTTATTTTATTTTACTTATTCATTTGAGAGAGAGAGTGCACACATGCTTGTGTAGGGTGGGGGTGGGAAGGGCAGAGGGAGAGGGAGAGGCAGACTCCCCACTGAGCTCTATGCCAGGACCCTGAGATCATAACCTGAGCAGAAGGCAGATGCTTAACCGACTAAGCCACCCAGGTGCCCCTTTACGACTTTATTTTTAAGTAATCTCTACATCCAATGTGGGGCTCGAACTCACGACTCCAAGATCAAGAGTCTTAAGCTCTTCCAGCTGAGCCAGCCAGGAGCCCTCCCCTGGGCCTTCTTGCTTAGGCTCGTTCTAGTCTTTTTCTCTATCCATTTAACTGAGGAGTCTCACAAGGGCCCAACACCCAGCAATAAAAAAGATCCTTTTAAAAAAGCACAGAAGTGGAGAAAACAAGTCGGTCACTACTTAACCTGATTTATTTTTGTTCTGTCACTTTATTATCCTCACACTCCCACTTCGTTACCCAGGTCAAGCATGCCAAATGTTTGAAGAACCGGATGAAGTGAGTTTATTTTTGTGCTGAGACATTTGTGAGACTCTCTGACCTACGCTGACAAGAGAAAAAGGTTATTTCTTCTAGCGGTGACTGCTCTGTAGCAACAAGCTACAGGTTTCCTCTATCCAAGGAGGACACCTAGAGGCTATTTGTGAAGTGGAAGCCTATCCTGAAACGTTCTCCAAATTGTTTTCTTCACGGATCCTGTCATAAGTCATAGATCCAATAAGCCCGATGGAATAAACATGAATGTATAGCTAATCATATAGGGGAGGAGACAGACCTACAGAAATTATAGTCACTTTCTAGGAACAGAAGTACATCACAAATACAGAAAAACTTTGTTCTTTTTAAGTGGGCTCCAAGCCCAACATGGAGCCCAATGCAGGATTTGAACTTACGACCCTGAGATCAAGACCTGAGCTGAGATCCAGTCAGAAGCTTAACCGACTGAGCCGCCCAGGTGCCCCAAGAAGAACTTTTTAAATGTAATAGGTGGGTGAAACGATTATGAAGGGGACATTTTGGGGACAGTTGGGGAACTTAGAGTGTTCACTCTATGTGTTGGTGGTTGTGATTGAGTTTGTGTTGATTTTCTTAGGTGTAGTTAGGGCATTGTGCTTGTGTTGGAGAATGTTTCTGTTCTTAGGAGATTCAGAATAACATATTTAAGGCTAACTAACGTAGGAGGATGTGGGCAACTTACCTTCAGCTGTTTTGGCAAAAGGAAAGTGTGTGTACGCATATGGAGAGAGAGGAAGCAGGGATGATAAGGTGTTAGTAGCTGGTGAATCTAGGCGGGGAGGGAGAGTTTGTTCAAAATAAACAAATTGGAATGTGAAAGCATTCTTTTTTTTTTACTAAGAATGAAAAGCATTCTTAGTAAATTTAGTAAATTTACTAAGTAAATTTACTTAGTAAATTAGTAAACTTAGTAAATTACTAAGTAATTTACAGTGTTAACTGAATTTTTTAAAAAAAGATTTTATTAGAGAGAGAGAGAGAGTGCACACAAGGAGGGGGAGAGGTAGAGGAAGAGGCCAGTTCACTGGTGAGAGGGAAGCCTAATGCTGGGCTCGATCCCAGGACCCTGAGATTATGACCTGAGCCGGAGTCAGACGCTTAGCTGACTGAGCTACCCAGGCGCCCCTCAGTGTAAACTGAATTTGTATCACAATAGTTGTGACATTTCTTGTGCTGTGGATGTTCCCCCACTGAAATTTCACTTTATCTCGTACATTCCCACCATATTGTAATCACTCTGTGATTATTGGCTGCCCTTTGTATTTCTCATAGGGCACACAGAAAACACAATTATTCGCTGATGCTGGGTTAAAAAACATGATAGAAAGTTTCATAGCTCCCTGCTTGTGCCATGATCTCACTGGCCTTATTTAGGGCCTGAAGGATGTTTCCTTGTGCCCTTTCCCCAACCCCCAGCTTCCCCTGGCTGACTCATATTCATCCTCCAGTTTCCCATCCTAGGGGAGGCCTTCCTTGACCTGCCTCTGTGCTCTTAGATCATTTCCCCTGCTTTAACACTTACCACACAGTATATTATAATGTCTGTTCTCAACTCAGTACCCATTAAACTATATGGTCTTCTCGAGAAGGGAATTTTGTTCACCTTTTTACAGCTGTAACCTTAGTCCTTAGTCCTTGACACAGCCTCTGGCACGTAGTAAGAACTTAATAAATATTTAGTGAATAAATGCCCAGTATAGGGTGACCAACTTTTTAGAGAGCCAAACTGGAATATAAGCCATATCATACTCCCTCTTTCCCTCAATATATGTGCGTGCGTGTGTGCGTGTGTGTGTATTTAAAAATTATACACATATGTGCTCTTCAATTGATAGAAAATATTAAAAACAGGTGTTTATTTTATATCAAAGGATTTTTGTTAAAATTGTGGTAAAACAATATCTTAGAAAGAAGTTATAATTTATAATACTAACTCTTTCTCCTCAGGAAGAATTTTCTACTTATTAGTTAATCTTTATATTCTTTTCATTAAAAAAAATTTTTTTTTTAAGATTTTATTTATTTGTCAGAGGGAGAGAGAGCACAAGCAGGGGGAGCAGCTGGCAGAGGTAGAAGCAGGCTTCCCGCTGAAAAGGGAGACCAATGCAGGACTTGATCCCAGTGTCCTGAGATCATGACCTAAGACAAAGGTAGATGCTTAACCCACTGAGCCACCCAGATATCCCTTTTTTCATTTTTTTTAGTTAAAAAAAAATTTGGGGGGCGCCTGTGTGGCTCAGTGGTTAAGCCTCTGCCTTAGGCTCAGGTCATGTTTTGACATACATATACATTAAAAAATAGTTAGCATAGTCAAGGTAATTAACATGTTGGAAAAAATTTAAATTATTCTCATTTTATATCTGTAATTGTATCAGAAAAATAAAATGATGGGGTACTTGGGTGCCTCAGCGGGTTAACACCCGTTCTTGGTTTTTGGGCTCCGGTGATGATCTCTGGGTCAAAGATCATGCTCCATGATGCGTTCCACGCTGGGTGTGGAACCCCACTTAAGATTCTCTTTCTTCCTCTCCTTCTGCCCCTGCCCCCCCAAAAAAAAGAAAAGAAAAGAAAATGAATTATTAGCATTCAGCCGTCCCTTTTCCTTTGCTGTCTAACTCATCAGCTTTTTAGGATTATAGCACTTATTTCCTTATCATTGTCTTCATTCTATATTTCAAAGAGACTTCTATATATTAATATATGTTATTATGTTAATTTTATTAATTAAGGAAATGATTAAATTTGAACTCGAAGAATTAAAGTCCGATTCCAAATCAGTTACAGTTTTACTAGTGAAATTGACAGTCTTATTTAACTTGGCTATCCTTTTCAAATGGTGACTTTTCTTGTCATTCTGAAGCAGTCTTATTCCCCAAAACAAGTCATCTTTTCTTTTTTTCCTACTGTGTGATTTTTTTGTTGTTGTTGCAACTTACACATAACAGTGAACAACTCAGGGTGGTCAATTTATCTTTTTTTTTTAAAGGCCTCTTATGCCCTGTTTACAAATCAACAGGTTTGGAGAAACAGGATACAAATCTCTATTTTACTATAATCCCTTTCTCCATTCTCATCCTCAATGTATTTGCAAAGTAGAGGAGGCCATTCTTCTTGTCCCACATTTTGAAAATATGGTGTTATAGTGGGCCAACATCTTTTCTATGGCAGACAACAACGATAGTCATCTTGAAGGTATATGCTTCAAGGATATCACCTCTTTACGTTTCTATAAAGTTAAATATCTCATTAAGTGCTTCAGCATGTTTGAAGTAAACTTAAGAGTCACCAGATACTTTTTTGTAAAAACTTCAATAACACAGGTAAACAAATCACGTCTTTAAAAACAGTGTTGTGTACAAGGGATGCAATGCAGGATATTTAACAGGTGAACTTCTTTTCATTTTCTCGCTAAGAAGTTTATAAACCGAATGGAATTTGCCAGCATGTACACTTTCACTGTGTGCTGAATGTACAGGTAGATGACCAAAGTGTCGTTTGCATTTAGACAAGATATAAGCACTCTTTTAATTTATGTATTATGCTGTTTCAATAAATCTTCAGCCAAATCAGGAAGATCTTTTGAAACTCCTTTTAAAAATCCAAATGCCTAAGGGCTAGGGAGACTGTGATTCAGGCATCCCTTGGTACACTGCAGAAAGCATGACTGTTGGTAGGGCCTGTCAGAATCACTCTACATTCTAAGGGGCCAAATATCTGTCATCAAAAATTTTCCTTTTGTTTGCCAATAAGATATATTTTTTAAAAGATTTTATTTATTTATTTTAGAGAGAGAGAGAGTGAGAGAGGTAACAAGCAGGGGGGTGAAAGAAAAGCAGGCTCCTCCCTGAGCAGGGAGCCTAACCTGGGGCTTGATTCCAGGACCCTGGGATCACAATGGGAGCTAAAGGCAGATGCTTAACCAACAGAGCCACCCGGTGCCCCAACAAGACATTTAGTTGCTCTGAATTAAGAAGTATAATTTTATCCAGTTTCATAAAGCAATCAAGGAAAGATACAATAGCTATGTTCATTCCAAGTTAATTTGGCGCACCCAAGCTAATTAAACAGCAACTATTTACATGAGTCATGGTGTCTTTTGAGGAGTTGAAAAACTTTTATTGTGATAGAAGTTCTTGCCTTTCTTATCCTGAATTTGTGAGATTGTCAAAGTCAGTCCTTTCCCTTGCTCTTCGCCAGGTTCAATCCTCAAATACTTTTCTGCAGATCTTGCAGTACACCCCGTTTTGGTTATTTACCTCCTTAATCCTATGATACGGGCCCTCCTACCCACCTCTCACTAAAATAATGCAGTTGGGGAGGTTTCTTTTTCAGTCATGTGTAGGACTTGCTCGTGTAGGTACTACAATTGTTTTTCATTACTCAGTTCTTAGCATGGTCACAATATTCACAGTGTAAAAATTTAAATGCGCTCCATCTTGATACAAAGCACAATAGTTAAAGCACAGGCAAAACCAAAACCAGATTGTTACACAAAGCATGTAAATTTTCCACTTAAATTACAACACAAGGGGTCAGGCAACAATGGATGATCTGTTACTTGTGACTGTGGTTAATCAAGATTGTCAACATCAGCCTCAGGGGAAAAACAGCAACCAGGGACTACAGAAGGTGGATAATTTGTGTCCAAGTCATTAGGCACCAAATGCTCTCAGCCTCTATTTTTGTGGGCTGCCACATAGCTTTTGCACCCTTCCCCAGACCTACTGCAGGAGTGGGGAACAACTGGCACTTTTCATGTCCCCATGAGGGATATAAATCAATATATAAATAATTCAAAACTTGAAGTCCCCATGAAAAGTGGGATTTTCAGTGCTAGAACTGGGACAATCCCCAGCAAAATGGGAAGCCTGATTGCTCTAGCATGAGCTCTAGCAATCCCTAGAATATCAGAGACATGGTGATGAGACTAGCGATGAGAAATTTTCAGAAATATGTCCCTCTGAGACTGTAATCCCAGTCCTTGACCAAATGCTAATAATTTGTCAGAATACGCGCGCGCACACACACACCTGCAATAACCACTACAGACATGAGAGAGAGAAACAGAAAAATGTTTACCTTTAGCCCAGAAGGTTGACCTATAGCCTGCATGGCATGGTTTCAATAAAGGACAAACATGTGCTGGTTGCTACATTCTTTTTTCAAAATTTACTTTGTTTTTTGAGTAGTCTCTACACATAGGACGGGGCTTGAATTGATGCCCCCAAGATCAAGCATTGCATGCTCTTCCTACTGAGCCAGCCACGCACCCCCCATTGCTACTTTTTTTTTTTTAAGATTTTTTTTTTTTAGAGATTTTGTTTATTTATTTGACACAGAGAGAGAGAGAGACCGTGAGAGAGGAAATACAAGCAGGAGGAGCGGGAGAGGGAGAAGCAGACTTCCAGCGGAGTTGGAAACCCGACGTGGGGCTGGATCCTAGGGCACCGGGATCATGACCGGAGCCCAAGGCAGATGCCCAATGACTGAGCCACCCAGGTGCCCCTATTTATATATTTGTCAGAGGGAGAGAGAGAAGAGCACAAGCAGGTGGCGGGACAGGCAGAGGGAGAAGCAGGCTCCCCACAGAGCAAGGAGCCCGATAATGCAGGACTCGACCCCAAGACCCTGGGATAATGAACTGAGCCAAAGGCAGACAAATGATTAACTGACCGGGCCACCCAGGCATCCCTGGTTGCTACATTCTTAAAGGGTCTCATGACTGCCTGTATACTTCACTGATAGTTAATATCCAGCTGGATGATAAGCACCAGAGAAATCTTGAAGAAGTAGTTTTACAAGTAGAAATTCCAAGAAAGCCTCTATGATTTAACGATCCCTGCATGTCCCTTCTCTCTTGAGCACTAAGCAAATACCCACCAGCTCCATAAGGCAAAAGTGTAGCCTTTCTGCCCATGGGTCCTGTCCCTGTGCTACTTAAATAAACTTACCAAGTTGCACTGTACAATGTCTCAAGAATTCTTTCTTGGCCTTTGAGCTCCACAACCTTGCAACAGACAGATATCCAGTGTTCATTAAAAATAAGTCATTCTAAGGTAACCTTGTTTCTTTCTTTCTTTCTTTCTTTCTTTCTTTCTTTTTTTATAAGATTACTAGATTAGTCAATGAGGGAAATATTAGAGACCTATATATCTTGTTTTGGGGGTGGGGAGGCATCTGGGACTGAGTTGCCAATTTGATGTGCCTTTATTCCTTACTACATTAGCATGCAGTTTCTATAAACATTTACCTATATAATCACAATTAATTAACATTCATACACTGGTAGCTTTTACTTCAGATCGCATTCAAACTTTGCCCAGCATCCCTTGTAATAAATAGATCTGACCAGGATCACATGTTGTCTTTACATTGCAATGTCTCTTTAGTATTTAGACCTTTTATTCTGAAATAGTTCCCCAGTCTTTTCTTTGACTTTCATGGTACACTTTTGCAGATTTCAGGATATTTTGTAGAATGTCTCTCATTTGGGATTTCAATGGGTTGCAGTTTTGGGTTTCTTTCTTTCTTTTCTTTTTTTTAAATTTATTTGACCGACAGATCACAAGTAGGCAGAGAGGCAGGCAGAGAGAGAGGAGGAAGCAGGCTCCCTGCTGAGCAGAGAGCCCCATGCAGGGCTCGATCCCATGACCCTGGGATCATGACCTGAGCTAAAGGCAGAGGCTTTAACCCACTGAGCCACCCATGCACCCCTCAGTTTTGGGTTTCTAATGATTAGATTCTGATGACTCACTTTTAGTAGGAAGATCCATGTTCTCCCTGCAAGCTATTGGCTGGAGCACGGTGTTCATTAGTCCCACAATGTTGTTTACTTCAATTCCCTGATTAAGGTGGTGTCTGTCAGTTTTCTGCATTGTAGAGTGTCTCTTTATTAATAAGTACCTATTAATACATATTTTGTGGGGAGGTAATTTGAAACATATACATAACTTGTAACTTCAAGTTTTGAATTATTTATATATTGATTTATATCAGCATGGACTTAGGATCCCTTATTTTATTCATCGGTTTTGGTTTTCTCCCTTTCCATGTCTGAAACATCCTTCTCTGATAGTGAGAAACCTGGATCCCATCATCCTGAATATATTTACTTTTTTCAAAATTGCTTATATCTTTTTTTTTTGAAGATTTTATTTATATTTTGAGAGAGAGAGAGGGAGAGCGCAAAGGAAGAGTAAGAGGAAGAAGCAGACTCCCCACTAAGCAGGGAGCCCAATGTGGGACTTGTTCTCAGGGCCCTGAGATCATGACCTGAGCCAAAGGCAGATGCTTAACCAACTGAGCCACCCAGGTGTCCCATATTTTTTATTTTTTTCAGCAAATAATATGCAACTTACTCCATCCTAAGAATTAAAATATTATAGAACATAGATTAAAAAGTGAAAGTTGTCCTTTAACTTTGCTCCCAATTGTTAAAAGTGATGATTTGATTTATGTATATATTGTGAAACAATCACCGCAATAAAGCTAGTTAACACATCCGTAAACACACACACACATCCATCACTTCACATAGTTCCTGCTCCTTGTGTATGTCTGGGTGATCTTTTTATTTTTTTAAGATTTTATTTATTTATTTGACAGAGAGAGATCACAAGTAGGCAGAGAGGCAGGCAGAGAGAGAGAGAGGAGGAAGCCGACTCCCTGCTGATCAGAGAGCCCGATGTGGGACTCGATCCCAGGACCCTGAGATCATGACCTGAGCTGAAGGCAGAGGCTTAACCCACTGAGCCACCCAGGCACCCCAATAAATAAAATCTTTTAAAAAAAATTTAAAAAGCAACATTGAGGGCGGCTGGGTGGCTTCAGCAGTTAAGTGTCTGCCTTCGGCTCAGGTCATGAACCCAGGACTGGATCAAGCCTGGCACAGTGGGGGTCCTTGCTCAGTGGGGAGCCTACTTCTCCCTCTGCTTGTGTTCTCTCAATCTGTCAAATAAATAATTAATTTAAAAAAAAGGTGGTGTAATCCTGTGTGTAAAAATCTTGAAAAAATAAAATAGGGGTGCCTGGGTGGCTCCGTGGGTTAAAGCCTCTGCCTTCGGCTCAGGTCATGATCTCAGGGTTCTGGGATCGAGCCTGGCATCGGGGTCTTTGCTCAGCAGGGAGCCTGCTTCCTCCTCTCTCTCTGCCTGCCTCTCTGCCTACTTGTGATCTCTGTCTGTCAAATAAATAAGTAAAATCTAAAATAAATAAATAAAAAATAAATAAAATAAAAAATAAAGCAACATTGAGATCATAATGTGTATATATGGTTTTTGAATTTTGTTTTACTTCACCCTTTAGTAAAAAAATGTATTTTATGTTCCAATCCAGTTATATACACACACACATGCCCATGTGTGCCTGCACACATACACTGATACATGAGTAAAATTTAAAAAAAAATCAGGAAACACTACTTACTCCTGTAAATACTCGTATTTTCTAGTCTAGTCTGGGCTATATCCATTTTTGTTTGTTTAAGCACTGTGGTGCTAGAGAGGTAACTCAGGATGGGCTGTCAGAGCCAGGCAGGGTCGAAGGAAAATGTTGGGAGAATAGCCAGCCAGTGGGGAGGGGGTATGTCAGAGTTCAGGTGGGGTAAGGACAGCATTTCTGTGGAGCAACAGTCTTGCATGAACTGTCAGAACCCGAATAGCATAAGATGAGCAACCGTGTGGAGGGAAGTTTGAGATGACAGAGCCTAAAGTTCACGAGGAGAGTATCCACATAAGGGAGGAAGCAGTGGCACTCATGGAAGATCTATTGCATACAAGAGGCATGATCAAAGAGATAAATTTAGTCAGAAAAGCAGCCAGGTTTCTTATTAGCAGAGAATGGACTTACCTGTTATGGAAAGGGAAGGAGCTTAAAGGAAGCCTATAGAGTGTTGCCATTAGAAAATGGAAGTTTTTAGTATATTCAGAACAGACTACTTCATTTAGGAGGCCCTATGCAAGATGGAAATGTCAGGGTCCCTTGTTAAAAATTAAGAATTTCAAGATGGTTAGCCTTAGCAACATAGTTATGGATGTGTCTCCTCAGGCAAAGGAAACAAAAGCAAAAATAAACTATTAGGATCATAGCAACTACACCAAAATAAAAAGCTTTGTCATAGCAAAAGAAAATACCAACAAAACTAAAAGACAACCTATTGAATGGTAGAGGATATTTGCAAACGACATACCTAATAAGGAGTTAATACCCAAAAATGGTAAAGAACTTATACAACTCAACACCAAATAGTAGTAATAATAATAATCTGATTAAAAATTTATTTACTTGACAGACAGAGATCACAAGTAGGCAGAGAGGGAGACAGAGAGAGAGAGGAAGCAGGCTCCCCGCTGAGCAGAGAGCCCGATGCGGGGCTGGATCCCAGGACCCCGGGACCATGACCTGAGCAGAAGGCAGAGGCTTTAACCCACTGAGCCACCCAGGTGCCCCATCATGGTTTTTCTTTTCTTTTCTTTTCTTTTTAATTTTTAAATTTTTTATAAACATATAATGTATTTTTATCCCCAGGGGTACTTGTCTGTGAATCGCCAGGTTAGGTTTTTCTATCTATAGAGATAGAAATGTACATCTATATTTATTTACAATTATGAAATGTACATATAATTTAAAATATATAGTATTCCCTACTTTTATTCATGAAAATATGTGAGATTAGCAACACACCAAAGTAGTAGTACCTCTAGTGCTTAGATTTTGGCTTCTGAATACTATCCTCTACCGAAGGGAACCAAAGCTCCTTGGGAAAATAGTCTGAAATGGATTTGGAGCAGGAAAGAGCTGACTCTGAGGCTGTGCCAGAGGGCAGAGAAGTGCTCAGAGAATGGTGAGACATGTCAACAGAGCACAAGGGCTCGCTCACATGCACTCTCATATCCGAATCTGGGAAATTTGAGCATTGAAATAAGCAACTGATAGAACCCGGTGGAGAGCCTGCTTCTCTCTCCTCCTGCTTCCCCAGCTTGTGTTCTGTCTCTCACTGTCTCTCTGTCAAATAAATTTTAAAAATCTTTTAAAAAATAACAAAATAACAAAAACTTAAACGCATGCATATATAGGCACAAAGGAAAACCCAAAAGGAAAACCACCAAAAATATTTATATTCTGAATGGTGAGATTATAGAAAACATTGTCATTCTTCTTTATAATTTTCCACATTTTCCAAATCTCCTAAAATGAAAATTTATTACTCTGATAGATTTCCACTTAACTTTTCAAAAGAAATATAATTGAGGGGGCACCTGGCTGGCTCAGTTGGTAGAGCATGTGACTCTTGATCTCAGGGTTGTAAGTTCGAGCTCCATGTTGGGTATAGAGATTACTTAAAAATAATATCTTTAAAAAAAAGAAATATATTTGAAAAGTTATTTGTAGACAATATAGAAAATAGAGATTTCTAATGTTCTATTTTATTTAATAAATATTTAATGAGCGCTTTGTGTACACTAGGCACTGTACTAGTTGCTGGCACATGTGACTGGTGAATGAGACCGACCATCTCTTTGCCTTCATAAAGCTGAGAATCTCATGAGGAAGACAGATAATAAACAAGTCATTACAATAATGTGGGATGTTGGTAGGGGATAAGGAGTTGCTATGAAAGCACATAGCAGTGTGAAGGTGAGGTAGTCTAACCTAGACTGGGGGTTGGGACGTCCTCCCAGGGGAAGACTGGGGCGACGAGCTAAATAAAAATTAGCCAGGCAACCTGGAAAGGGAACTGCATTTTAGCAGAGGGAACATTGAGAAATAAATTCAGCTTGCTTCTTTTGCAGAAAGCAGAGTCTCAAGAGATATAGTTATGAAGCTGGAGAGGAAGCAAGGAGGCTCAGGAAGGCCTGGCAAGGCATCCTGAGGGAAACGTGTGAAAATCTCTTTGTAGCTCCTTTATTAGCACTTGGAGCTTTTCTAGATAGCTCAGTGGAAAATATAGCAGTTCTTGAAGCCAATAAACTAGCCACTTGCCCCCTAAAGGAAAGCACTTATAAAGGAAGGCATTTATATTTACGATAAAGGACTGCGGGATTTTCAGCTTTTTTTTTTTCACTTTAATTTTTGTTTTTAAGTCTTCATTGATTGCTAAAACTTTCTCTTTAATTGTGAGGAAGGTTATTACTGATCATGTCAAAACATTAACATGCTGGGAAAGGTCTGAATGACACTGCACAACTTATTTGCTTTACTGATAGTGCTCTCCAATTTTCCATTTGTGTACAAGTAATTTGGATCAAATAAAAATGGTTATAGCCGGGTGCCTGGGTGGCTCGGTAGGTTGTCTCTGCCTTCAGCTCAAGTCATGATCTCAGGGTCCTGGGATTGAGTCCCGCATTGGGCTCTCTGCTCAGCAGGAGGCCTGCTTCTCCCCCATCTCTCTCTGCCTGCCTCTCTGCCTACTTGTGATCTCTCTCTGTCAAATAAATAAATAAAATCTTTAAAAAAATTTAGGAAAATGGTTATAGCAGAGCATTTGCATTGATTTTATTGGTGAGGATTATGGCAGAAAACCGGCTTAAGCTGGTTGAAGCAAAAAATAGATTATAAAGACAAATGCTTGGTTTTCTTCCTGCATGCCAGTTCCCTCTTCTTCTCTACTCCAAATAGAGGAAACATGGCTGTCAAAATATTTTGTTCTTTACAGTTCCTGGTCCAGGTTCTCAAAGAGGGGCTGGTCTCTCAATGTCAATGTCAAATTTTGGGGGGAAGGACTGTAATCGGTCAAGCTTGGGTCAGCTGACCACCCCTAGACCAATCTCCTGTGGCTGTTCTAGGAGCTTCACATATATTAACTCCTCATCCAACTCTTGAAGATACATGTTATTATTAGCCTCATATTATAGGTAAAGAAACTGGAGTTTTCAGAAGGAGGCATAAACATAATAGCAAATACTGCAGTTTGTCCAAACAAGATGGTAGCAGGTCTGGTTGTCAACACAACCCCCCCTTCTTCTGGGAACTGTTCCCCAATACTGTGCCTGTAGAGACTTTCATGTTGTTCTGTGACTTGCTGGGGTGTGTGTTTGCTTTTTTTTCCCCAATATACTTTGGATCTTCCTAAGCCCTTACACATGTACCTATTTCAACCTCCTTTAAACAAACAAACAAACAAACAAACAAATAAACTAGGGCTTGGCATTACATTAACTATTTCCATATTGGAAATATGGTTAGTTAGTTGGTTGCTTTCAATTTTTTTTAATTCTTTTTTTTTTTTTTTTTTTTTGACAGAGATCACTAGTAGGCAGAGAGGCAGGCAGAGAGAGGAGGAAGCAGGCTCCCCGCTGAGCAGAGAGCCCGATGCGGGGCTCGATCCCAGGATCCCGGGATCATGACCTGAGCCGAAGGCAGAGGCTTTAACCCAATGAGCCACCCAGATGCCCGTCTTTCAATTTTTCACTACCATATTGTGGGATGCCTGGGGGGCTCAGTTGGTTAAGCGTCTGCCTTCAGCTCAGGTCATGGTCCCAGGGTCTTGGGATCAAGTTCTGCATCCGGCTCCTTGCTCAGCAGGGAGCCTGCTTCTCCCTCTGGCTGCTGCTTCCCCTGCCTGGGCTCTCTCTCTCTCTTTCTCTCTCTCTGACAAATAAATAGATAAAATCTTTTAAAAAAACAAACAAGGGACGCCTGGGTGGCTCAGTTGGTTGGACGACTGCCTTCGGCTCAGGTCATGATCCCGGAGACCGGGGATCGAGTCCCGCATCCGGCTCCCAGCTCCACGGGGAGTCTGCTTCTCCCTCTGACCTTCTCCTCGCTCATGCTCTCTCACTGCCTCTCTCTCAAATAAATAAATAAAATCTTAAAAAAAATAAATAAAAACAAACAAACAAATAAACAAACAATACTGTGAGTGTACTTGAACATGTATCTTTGTGTACCTATAAAAGTAATTTGCAGGAATTATTAGAGAAAAGAATGTATGAATTGATATACTGTGTATATATACTGAGTGTATATAATAATAGATTCTGGTAAGTTGCTCACCAAAGATGTGTTACAGTTCAAACATGGGCCTATTGGTCATTCTTCACACTAACCTCAACAACTCTAAACAGATAGCTTCTAAAAACTAGGGTACAGAGGGGCACCTGGGTGGCTCAGTCGGTTAAGCATCTGCCTGTGGCCTAGGTTGTGATCTCAGGGTCTTGGAGTTGAGTCCCACATTGGGCTCCCTGCTCAGCAGGGAGTCTGCTTCTTCTTCTCTCTCTGCCCTTCCCCCTGCTTCGACTCATTCTCTCTCTAATAAATAAAGTCTTAAAAAAAAGAAACAAACAACTAGGGTACAGATGATGGTGACTGTTGGCCCAGAGAACGACTTCCTAAGCTGAGTTTTCAAAAACGAATAGGAGTTAGGCAGCAAAAGAAGTGTAAACTGGGTTAAAATCTTTTTTTTTTATAAATTTTTTTATTTTTTATAAACATATAAAGTATTTTTATCCCCAGGGGTACATGTCTGTGAATCGCCAGGTTAACACACTTCACAGACTAACCATAGCACATACCCTCTCCAATGTCCATTACCCCACCCCCCTTTCCCGACCCCCCTCCCCCCAGCAACCCTCAGTTTGTTTTGTGAGATTAAGAGTCACTTATGGTTTGTCTCCCTCCCGATCCCATCTTGTTTCTTTTCTTCTTTTCCTACCCCCCTAACCCCCCATGTTGCATCTCCACTTCCTCATATCAGGGATATCATATGATAGTTGTCTTTCTCTGATTGACTTATTT
>PISX010031856.1:0-16878 GCA_004024625.1 Mellivora capensis
TGATGACAACAATCATATTTACTGATATTTTAAAGGGTTCTAGGTAATGTATGTAAAGTACTTAGCATAGTACCTAGCACAAAGTGTTCAAGACATTGTAACTACTATCACTATCATCATCTTGATTTTTAATTTGGAGATAGAATCCTTTAGAATACACTTACATGAGTAATGTCACATATATATATATGTGTGTATATATACATATATATATATATATATATATAAATATAGACACCACAAATAGATAATTTTTAAGACATTTAAGCCAGTAGCATGCTGGGTAAGTACATACAAGGATATAGGTCCTGTTTTGCCCGAGATCTTGAGTGAGTCATTAAATTTTACTGCCTTTGTTTCCCATCTATAATCATGAATATACGTGTCTAATCCTTAAAACAAATCTGTGATATAGATATTATCTACATTCTCTCTTTAAGAAAAAAAAAGCGGAGAAGGGAGTTTTAGGGAGTGTAAGTGTAACGTGTCTAAGGTTACATAGCCAATATGTAGTAGAATTTGAACTGCAGTCGTCTCTTTCCAGAGATAGTGGTGTTGACAAAGCTACTAGATTCTTCACAAGTGACTTCAAGTGTGTACTAATACCGATAAAACAATTGTAATTTCATAAATCCTCATAAAACTTTTCTTTTTCACTTTTCTTCCTTAAAATTAAAATAGTTCCATTGTGAATGTTAGGGAAGAAAATAGGGATGTTAGGGACAAAAAGCCTCATCCTAGACATGGGAAAAATAAAGGAGCAGGGTTCAATGACTTGCTCAGGTTCTAAAATATGGGGCCCCTCACAGACCACAGAAACTGACTCTTATTTGGACATCAATACATGTTTGTGGAATATGTGAATGAATTAAAATTCTTTTACATCTTTTTCATCTTTTGATCTTCATAGCAGTTATTAACACATCAATTTAAGAAATGAGGGAATTGAATCTTAAAGAAGGTCAGGGTCTCGCTCAAAGTCATGAAACTAATTAATAAAAGAAACAGAGCTAGACTCCAATCCCACTTGCTTGCAACACTGCCCAGATAGCCTTTTTCTGTTTATCTTCTTGATCCTGTAACGTACAAACCAGAACCCAGACAAAACTGGGTAGGAGGTAGTTCTTAGGACTGTTATTCAAGACAGTTTGCTCTTCCCTTTCAAGTCTGAACACCCTCTCTTTTAGATTATTTTCTCTTTTTCTGGATGACTGTTCACACCCATGGCAGGCGAGCTCATGCTCTCCAATAATGGCAGCAGAGGTCTGGTGCCTCCATTATGTTTCGTTAGGCAAGTTTCTTGTTCTGTGACAATCTGCAGAGAACACACACTATAAATCATAAGCCTATGGAAAGTTCAGGTATGAAAAATATCTCTTGCAGACCTGAGGGGCTGAGAGCCCATTTTTGAATCCCTAGAGGAAACAAACAAAACAAAACAAAACTGTGGCCTTAAACACACATTTCTTCCTCTCTCTGAGGAACTTGTCTGTATTGTTTGTTTGTCACTTAATATATTATTCTTCACACTGGCTGAGTTCCAGGAGGATGGGTCCAGTCCCTATTAATTCCGTAAGATGAGGAAAAAATACGAGATAGGAAGGAAGAAGGCCAACTTAGAGAATTCAGGCGCAATGAGGAAGCTAACTAAGCTGGACATTCAGCATAGGATAATGATCAAGCAGGTGAATTCCAGTGTCAAAGTACTTGAGTTCAAATCCTGACTCTACCACTTACCAGCACATGGGAAGCTTTGATGTAGAAGATGATAGACTTAGTTTGAAATATTTTGAATATTAATAGTTAGTAGAATCCTAGATCTTGAGGTACTGTGGTGGTTGGAAAGGCAGGATGTAGAGATGGCACCTGGCATTACCCTAAGAAGAACTAACATTGGTGGTGTACTTATCTTGTGTTTAGCCCTTGTTCAGTGTTCCTACGTGTTACATCATAGTGTTTTATCCTTTCCATTTACTAGATACTCAGTCAGGTATCCTCCAAAGGGTCACAGTTTCTCAGACTCAAGTTTCCTCTTTACTCTTTGCCATTCTACTTACTTTGTCATAATCTTGCCCTAACTACCTAAATAGAACCTACTAGGCTTAAGGTTGAGCAGCAAAAGTAGTGTTTCTTTCTGATGGGAAATAAGAACAGCTTAGAAAACAGAAACATTTTCACCTAAAAAAAATTATGAAAGAAAGCAGAAAGAAAATTTTCTCTTGCTAATTATGATTCCAATATGCTCAATTTTTACCAGGATCTGGTAAGAGATGTTAGATAAGTATTACACCTGCATGTTGTTAGCTTGAAGCCTGAAGATAATGATAGCTTATTAAGTGCCTTAGGGTGTTTAAGTCCCCACAGAGGTGCCAGACCTCCCACAGAAACTTCTTCGTGGACGCATGAAGATGTGCTTTACCTACCACAATATCTTTGCCAGCTTCAGATGGCATCCCTGCATATAGATTCTCACCAATCGTTCCAGTCATTGGGCTCTAGTATTTCAAAACACAGGAGCAACCTGGGGGTCATCCAAGAAGGGAAGAAAGTCAGTACTTATGGGTTATGCTCTATCAGGTAGAGTTGCTCAATCATACAGCATCTTAGAGTTCACAGAGTTACTGAGATTATACACACAACCTATGTCTTGCCTGAGCACACAAACACTATCTAAGTGATGCTACTGGTCTAAATTCAAGTTCAGTAACATCTGGGATAACAACTCAGACCCCTGCTGGGTTACTGAGTCTGTCTCAGTGTACCACCCTTTTTCCTTGATGAGTGCTCTTTCTTGGTTTTTAGAAAGCCCTGATAAAAATTGTCTTTTAACGCTTCCTCCTATTCTTGCCCAGTTTTCTATACAAGCTTTTAAAAATCTGAATTTGAATCATACAGATAATATATGAGTCCCCTTCCCATTTTCCCCTAGAAGATCTTTAGGTTCAATATTTGTAAAAGAGATACTGAAAAGATAGAGAAAAAAGGGCAATGCACAGCTCTACCTGCCAGCTGTGATCTATCTGAGACACTATCTCAAATCAGCCCAAGGAATAAGAGAATTAGAAAAGGAAAATGCAGGATCTAAACACCATATGGTGTCAGTCAGTATTCATTGCTAGCCTTTATAACTCTGGAACAGTGTTTATCTGTCTTTCTCTCTGTTACACTGAGATTCTCTCTAGCCACATCACTGCTTCCTTAAACACAAACAACCTTCCTATAGACCATGGTAACTTTAGAAGGGCATGGAGGAATGATGGAGCCCATTTATTTGTCCTGAGCCCCTATCCAGCATCTAGTACTGCAAATACTCCCTACTGGATGGCTTGGTTCCACAACATGCCCTTTCAGTGTGGGGAGGAGTTTCATTTGACAGAGAGCATCTGCTCACAGTAGATTTGCAGTACACAGATGGGATCTGCTAGGGACACAGTTGGAGAAACCCCACAGGATTGTGACCCCCAACAGCAGATGTACCGTATAACTGAGGTTACACGGGGCAGAGTTTGCCCAGACCTAGTGCCCTTTCCTAATTATTTCTATCAGATAATATCATGGGCTGAATTATGTCCTTCCAAAATTCATATGATGAAATTCCAATCTCCAGGACTTTAGAATGTAACTGTATTTGGAGATAGGGTCTTTAAAGAGGGAATTGAAATAAAATGAAACCATTAAGGTGGGGTCCTAATCCAATATGACTGCTATCCTTGTACGAAGAGGAGGAGACACCAGGGGCACAGAGCAACAACCATGTGAGAAGAAAGCAATGAGAAAGTGAGCATCTACAAGCCAAGGAGAAAAGCCTAGAACAGATCCTTCCATTATGGTCCTCAGGTGAAACTAATCTCCATCTGCCATGGGAAATTAAATTTCTGTTGTTTAAGTAACTCATTCTGTGGTATTTTGCTAAGGCAACTCTAGATAACTAATACTACTTCAAACCAAACCTAAACAGATTTTGCAAATGTAGCTCTCCAGAAAATCCCTTAGATCTCAAGTCTTATCAGATTGCTCCCCAACCCTAGGTTACCTACTATAATCCCTTCCTATAAATAGCTACCCAGATCATGCATAATTACTATGAGCAGATTGCATGACTCCATGCCAAAGCTGTCTCTCCCAGTTTGAGACCCTCTGCTTTTCCTCTGGGGACATTCTTATATTGTAAGCTAGTGATATTTATTTAGCATTCATGGTCTATGCAATTCTTCTACCCTACACTAGTTGTGGTATATGTTCAGGTTTGTGAACCAGACAAATATAGAGCTATAGTTTACTAGTTGTATTATCTCAAGGATGTCACTTTACCTTTCAAAAGTTCTGCCTTGGGGTGCCTGGGTGGCTCAGTGGGTTAAAGCCTCTGCCTTCGGCTCGGGTCATGATCCCAGGGTCCTGGGATCGAGTCCCACATAGGGCTCTCTGCTCAGCAGGGAGCCTGCTTCCTCCTCTCTCTCTGCCTGCCTCTATGCCTACTTGTGGTTTCTGTCTGTCAAATAAATGGAATCTTTAAAAGAAAAAAAAAGTTCCGTCTTTTCATCTGCAAAGGGCATGATAGTAGACACTTCCATGGGCTTTTATAAAACAATGGATGCAAAATGCTTGGTTTAGCGCATGGCACATGGTGATCACTCAACAAAGGTTCAGGTTGGATGTTGATCATTATTACCATTACCATGTTGGAAACTGCTGTTCTCTTCTGAAATTTTCTGATTTGCTTTTGTTGAATGCCTCAGCCCTACTGCAGTGTACAAAGCATTTCTCTGATCTGGGGTAATTTCTCACCAGTCTCTATTTTATTATTAGTTCCCATAGAGGTAAAATTGCTGTTTTCCACAGTATTTTAAACAGTCCTTGGAGGACCAATTTCATTCCCTTCAGAAAGCATAAAGAGGATGGGAGGAACATTTCAAAGGTGATGGTTATGTTTATGTTTATGGCCTAGATTGTGATGATGGTGTCATGGATATGTACTGACGTCCAAATTCATCAGATTATATGCATTAAATATGTACAGCTTTTTGTATGTCAATCATACCTCAATAATTGATTTTAAAAAGAAAGAAAGCATAGGATGGGACAGAGCATGTGTGTGACAAGTCTTTTTTGCTTTCGGCAATCACCTCAAAAACATGTTCTTTATTTAGATAAAGAATCAGAATGTTCAGCAATAACCCTCAGTCACAAATATCAAATATTGGGAACAATCCACTTTTTAAAAAACACTTCAGAAAAAGACTGTGTTCAACACTATAGTTTAAATATATTATATGAGGATCTTTATCAATTTCATGGCTGACATGCATGGATTTTCTCTGTGGAGGTCTGTGTTCTTCACAATCACAAAAACTCAGTTTTAAAAAAGAGAAAATTGAAACATTGTAAGAGCATAAACCATGTGCTGTGCTCTGTGCTATTTATTTTTCATGCCAGCCTTTTAAGATAATTATTTTATTTCCATTTTACAGATGAGAAAATTGAGACTCAGGGAAGCTAAACAAGTAATGTCATATGATGGTGCATTTAATGTTAATTAATTCTGGAATTTGTATGAGTGCATTGAAATTTATTCTAACACAATTAAATGGTGAATAGGTAGGTAAGAGGAAGGAGGGAACTCTCTTATTATAAAAGAAACTTCTCATTTAAAAAAAATTGAACACATATGTAAACAAACTTGAAAAAATAAAAATTATCTCTAATCCTACCACCTAGAGATCATCACTTCAAGCATTTTTATTGATTAAATAATGATCGTAATTTTTATAGGAAGCCCTCAGCCATTCATACTAATGCAGAGGAGAAGAAAGAGTGGAGAATGTAAAAAGCATTTCTGTGTACATTGTGTGCTTTTGGGAGTAGAAAATTAACCTTTTTGATCATGTTCTGCATGGGCTAATTACTAAAATGACTTTTCCCTTCCTAACTGATCCCAATTCAAGGCAGAGTCCCAGAAGCATTTTGGTGACAGAGAATTAAGCACATGCTGTGGCTAATCCAAGAAGTGGAGACTCTATACGTGGATAATTAAGATCTGACAGCAGAACAAAACTGATTGTTGTGGTATGGGGGCTCTCCAGAATTTCAGATGCTTTCTCCTCAGAGCAATCTTGAAAGCAGATTTAACTCAATTCACTAGGGATTCATTGGGAGACTGATTTGCTTTGCTGTGTGCTAGAATGTCCAGGAAACAGTCCCTGATTTTAAGGGACATATAATCTAGTGAAGGAGACAGGTATGCATCCCACTAAATTTAATAATAGTAATAATGATAATTATAGCTAAACTTCTTGAACACTCACTCACCCTGGGCCTAGCTCTGTTCTAAACTCCTTAAATACATTAACTCATTTAATATCCATATAAAGTATCAAGTAATAAGGGGAAATACTGTGCACCTAGAGGAGAACAAATATTTTATCTTGATTGGGAGTTTCAGGGACTACTGTCACAGGTGGAAGATCATAGGCTAAAGGGACTAGGTTTCCAAACCCGATCTCATAACACCTGTGTTGTGGGCCAGAGTCCTCTGACTACATCTATTTTTAACTCTTCTTCCTAGCATGGG
Source organism: Mellivora capensis (assembly GCA_004024625.1). Lineage (NCBI taxonomy): Eukaryota > Metazoa > Chordata > Mammalia > Carnivora > Mustelidae > Mellivora > Mellivora capensis. The sequence goes on from PISX010031856.1 coordinate 6,569, forward strand.
TGACTGTCTGGCTCACAATTTGTCACTCTAGGAAAGTTATCCGTGCCCCCCCCCCCACACACACACACATAGAGATGAACTTCCCATGCCAAGCCTCTGAGACCACTTACACCACTGTCTTTCTGGATAAGCTAATTTAGACCAGGTTTTAGCATTAAGCCCAGCTGGACCACTTAGATCCTTCCGCTAGATTATTTGACCCAAAAGTAAGGGAAAGTATCAGTCTTTCTTTGGTTGTAGGAACTGAGAAATACGCAGTTTGAGAATTGTGGTACCTATCTCTGATAACCACAAAAATGGGCCACCAGCTCTCCTGGTTCAGAGAAGATTAACTGACCCACAACCCAGGCTCCTGGCTTTGTGTTCACTGTCCTGTTCACATGTAACCATGGGCCAACAAATGAGCTTGGCAGCCAGAGGAAGTTAGATCCACTTCTGAGATAGGCAACTTTGTCTCCTGTCCCAGTACCCCTCACTGGCACATCTGAAATTTTCTAGAACCACATGCAGCACATCCAACATCTCTCTCTCACCCCTCTTCTTTTTAAGGGCCAGGCCTATATCATATCCCTGCCCTTCTGACTCCCTCTCCTTATTCTTTTTTTTCTTTTCAGCATAACAGAATTCATAGTTTTTGCACCACACCCAGTGCTCCATGCAATGCGTGCCCTCCCTAATACCCACCACCTGGCTCCCCCAACCTCCTACCCCCCCACCCCTTCAAAACCCTCAGGTTGTTTTACAGAGTCCATAGTCTCTCATGGTTCATCCCCTCTCCTTATTCTTTTCTGGCTTTTTCACTAATGAATATCTTGCACATTTTATCCTGTCTTGGAATCTGCTTCTCTGATGGAGGGAATTAATGTTGGGCTTTTCTTTTCATGTGGTCTTTCAGTATGGAAAGGGGATTATACAAAGGGGTGGATTATCCTGGGAGGGATTACACATCCAAAGGTGTGATTCATTGGCCATCCTTACTGTAATGATCTAATACAGCTAGTAACAGGGAATAGTTACCTGCATTTCCCATAAACTGCTATTTATAGGATGGTGGTTTTACATAAAGACTTTTGGGGGAAAAACTACACCTAGATGCCTGATAGAAACAAAGATTGTTTTACAAACAATTGTAGAAGTAATTTTTAGGAAAAAAAGAGGAAAAAAAACCTGATTTGTACCTGAGTGGCTCATTGAAATCATCCTTCACCTGCTAGGATTGGTATTTTTAAGTCTTACCTAACTTTTGAATGCAAAATGGAGCAAAAAGGGCCAACTGGAGATTTTGGTAATGCTGACTTAAGTGGTACTTTTTCAGTGTGAATTACACCCTGTGGGGAGCTCTAGATTTAGGAAGTCATTTGTGAGACTATCCCATAGAAAAAAGATGGGAAGAAGTTTAGCAGAATTCCAATATTAGAAGAAGTAGGGGTGGGAGAGCTAAGGAAAGCCCTGTGCTATTGTTTGGTCAAAAATTAAGTAAACAAAATTATGTTTCCCTTTCAGGAACTCTTCTATGGATTACACAGTCTTGGTGTCATACTTCTTCCTCTTCATCTTCTTAAATTACTCTTAGAATGCATCTTGAGGATTTGAAAAGAAATTCTTATTTGGAATAATTTCACCTGCTACCTTTTCTTTAAGAATACTGCCTCTCTAATCATAGGGAAAATGAATGGAAATAAGCAGATTTTTCTGTCAAAATACTTAGATGGAGTCTTGATTTTTTCACAAACTCTCCTGACTTCCATTTAAAGATGTGGGATCTCTAGTGGAATTACATACCTTACAAACATTGTGGTCATTGCATAGAGTATGCTGTAAATTGGGATAAACTCATCTAAGTTTTTTTTTTTTAATTTTTTTTCTCCATTGCCACCCAAAGCACATGAAGAAAGAGAGAGGAGGAGAGAAAGCGAGAGATTTCATGTTTGGTGGAAGCAGACGGACAATTCCTCCATTCCAAGAGGAGCAAGTTGAGAAATGGTATTACAATATTGAAGCATCTCAATGACTAACTCTTTAAACTCAGCTTAGAAGTTTATAAATAAGGTGCCTAGTCCATACTCTGACTATCAGAACAAAGGGAAGCAGGTTAGACAAGAGTGACCTCTACCTTCCCTAGATATGCTGCTCCACATGTACTTGGCCCCCAGGGTCAACTTCCTGAAGCTCACATTATTGGATATGCTCCATGGTGACACATTTAGTAAGCAACATAAAACCTTACTTGGCATTAGCCTTGATTCTAACCTCCAGAGATTATTTCATCTCAGGAAAAGGTTTTAAATATTTGCTTGAGTTATCTAACCACACATATCTGAGAAAATTATAATTAATTTCTATCTAAGCTACATCAGCACCAAGTAAGAAGGTGAATAAAGCCTTCCATCCCCACCCCTGTACCACTTTTAATTCAAGAGGAAAAGACACTTTCCTTTTTACAAACTGAATTGATTACCTAAGGTTTCATAGTGAGTGGGCAAGTCAGGGCAACTCAAAAACTCAAGCTCACCTCGTGGGCAGTAACAAAGGTTACAACAGCCATAAAAATCCCAAGGCATTTGCACCTAGAGTTAATGAGGCTGTGGATCAGGTGAAGCTGCAAATCCCAACAGATGACAAGCTACAAATTGGGTGAGCTGCCTCTGGCCTCCTGGTGAAGGAGAACGGGGCTCCTGTGAGAACATGCTAGCTGATACTGTCTGATTATGTTAATAGGGGGAATGAAGTTCAGCCCAGAAAATCAGCCTTTCCCAGAGGGCTGCCTCTCTCTTCTTTGTCACATCAACCATCGCCTTGCATCTTCTCAAACCCTGTAACTGGGAGCTCACAATCTATCTGTATCTTGGGTCAAATTTTTGCCTTTTTGTTGCCAATGGGATAATGTGACACCCACTGACTGCGGCATTCAAAGTCCTTCTCTGTCTATTCCCATTCCTCTTTCCTCACCTTCTCTATGTCCACTTTGCTTGTTCCTCCTTTTTTAAAAGATAATCAAGAACTGAACTCCATAGTATTCTACCCATGCTTTCCCTCTGTTTCCTCTGCCCAGAATGTTTTCTTGATATATATTCACCTGAAATCATGTATTCATCCTCAAGATATAGCATTCAACTTCATGAATTCTTTACCTTTCATCTTCCCTCTAATAGATGGAACTAATCCCTTCTTCCACTATGCCACTCAAACTTTGCATATATGTACCCATAGAGACTTAGACGTGCAATCAAATAAAGCTGTTTTACCTACATTAGAAGTTCCTTGAGGGTTAGGTCCAAATCTCTTTCGTATATACATTACACTTCTGTGATTCTCTCCCTACATACAAACCTGTTGTAGGTGGTAGCCTAAAGATGCAGAATCAGTATGCAGGAACTGGGAGTGTCATCCTACATTATGATCAAGAGAAAAAAAAAAGACAAAATTCCAGATATCAAACTGTGATGGTTGAAATTTTATGTCAACAGAACAAGCTCATGGTACCCACTTGTTTGGCCAGACACTAGTCAAGATGTTGCTGTGAAGGTATGTTATAGTTATAATTAACATCTACAGTCAAATGGCTTTAAGTAAGGAATATTGTCCTTGATTATGTCTATGGGTCTCATTCAATCACTTGAAAGCCTTAGGTGCAAGAACTCATTTCCTGGAGAAGTAATTCTGCATTAAGACAGTAACACAGAAATCTTTCTTAGTCTGAAGCTTGTTGCCTGCTCTACAACCTTCAGACTCAAGATTGTCATCTCTACTCCTGCCTGAGTTTCTAACCTACCTGCTTACCCTACAGATTTCAAAATCAAGCCTACAACATCAAATCTTGCCCGAGTTTCCAGCCTGCTGGTCAGACTTCAGAATTGCAGTCCCTGCAACTGGGTGAGCCTACATCAGAATTGGAAGAATTGGCTTTCAATCTTACTCATATTTATCACCTCTTGCTTTTGTTTCACTGAAGAAGCTTACTGATATGAAAACCAACTAGTTAGAAGGATACAGAAGCTGAGGTATGGAATCAAAGTGGGGATAATGATCCAGAAAGCTAAGGAATGAGAATAACAGAAAAAGTGCTTGACTGAAACCTATATAACTTCCAGAAGTAAAACACAAGCACTTGTAGAGGCTTTTTATGTGTCCAAAGTTTGTGTGAGTCAGCCAGGTTTGTATTAAAGAGTCAGCTTAGCAATTATTGGGACATGGTTTATATCCAGCACTCATTACTGAATGAACAAAGGAATGTATTTATGAAAGAATTGATCCATCCTGCCTTTTCTTCCCTTCACAACAAATTGATAGCTAGAATTATCAGGAATCAGAACACACTGGGATAATTTTGACTCCTAGGCAAAGTAATCACCAACTAGGCAAATCATTCTTTACTTCTCTCTCAGCCATATTTGAACAGTGAAATGACAAAGTTATACCAAGGGAATGTGATAGGGTTTTAGCTTAGAAATCTATCATGTTGGGTTGCCTGGGTGGCTCAGTTTGGTTAAGCGGCTGCCTTCGGCTCAGGTCCTGATCCCAGCATCCTGGGATCGAGTCCCACATCAGGCTCCTTGCTCGGCGGGAAGCCTGCTTCTCCCTCTGCCTCTGCCTGCCACTCTGCCTGTGCTCATTCTCTCTGACAAATAAATAAATAAAATCTTAAAAAAAAAAAGAAGTCTATCATGTTAAGTAAGGTAGCTTTCTTAGCATAAGAATGATGTAGATAAATGCATAATGATGCCATCTTCTTTAGCTTCCTGTTGAAACCACCATGGAAGCTATCACATGTCTGGGACATTCCTTTGCTACACACATCATCCTTCTAATAACATCTGCTCACTGGGCTAGGGATCAATTATCTGTACAGAAGAGATATTGTTGCCAGCCCTCAAGATAAACCCTGCATTTTAGGCCAGCATTGGACAAGATCCAAGAAACTTGATTTTAGCCTTTGGACATTATTTCATCTCAATGGGCTTGCTCTTTTTCCCTAGATATATGGGGAATGCACATCTCAGAGGAAGTAGCAGATGGCGTTGTAGCTTAAAGGGGTTTGGGCACTGTCATGAATGACATGGCTCTCCTAACTACAATGGACCTATCGTCAAGGTAGATATAGGAGTCATTCATACCTCTCTTCCATCCAACACTATATTCTGTTGTCAACTGGGTTCCCATGTTATCCTTTGTTCTTTTATTCAACAAACATTTCTTGAGCACCTTCTGTTTTCAACATGTACTCAAGGGAGAGGAACGATAGGAATGAATCATATGTAAAACCTCTTATGCTGCAAATAGAAACTCAAGTTATTATGTTGCAGAGATAAGGTGATAAGATAAAAAGATATAGATTAATAAATAATATTTAGGTGGACATAAAGCCAAATAGCATCTAGAAAGGGCAATTTTCCCTAAACCTATGTAAGCATGGAATCCTTTTACAGATGAATACTAGGCATGAATAAAATTCGAAGAGACATTTTTTTGGGAAATACTACAATCAAGCCTTTGGATTTATGTTTTTACCCTTGGGAGTTTAATATTTACCAATATTTCATAAACTACATGCCTTAGAGCTCTAGACTTCTGCAAGAGAAGTTCTAGGGAATATGTATTCTCCTGTTCAAGAAATTTAGGCTTGAGAAAACTTCATTTATTCTCCCTTTCACCCTCACTCCATTTTCCAATTCATTTTCTGCATCTCAGATTTAAAATATTAAAGGGTAACCTGTTAACATGTTAGATGTTCTAAGTTGTCTAGCAGAAAAAAATAAATGTGATTAGGAAATATTTAAATAGGAGACTCAGGATGACTTCACGGTAAAAACTCAGATGAGCTTTAATGAGACAAAAAGGATTACTATTGATAACAAGGATTTCTTTGGGTAGAGTCTCTACTCCTTGCCTGTTATACTCTCTGGCCCCTTATATCTTCTTGGAACAGACACTGTCTCTATATATCTCCTTGTCATTTCTTTGGGTGAAGGGCTTGAGGAGAGGTAGTCCCTTTCCTCTTCTCAATTGAAGCACTATAGTGCAATTCCATTGCTGAGGTCTCTTGGAGATGATTCCCATGTTTTGAGTGTCACTACCTGAGAATTGTCAATGCTTCTTTTGGCACTGCCAATTATTTCCCCAAGCAGCAACATCCCAGGTTTGCTTAGTAATATCTCAACCTGGGCTGAGGAATGGTGTGTTTTCTGCTGACGGAATTCGTAAATGGGGGGATTCATTCAAGTGGAGCTTTTTGGCTTTGCCAGATTAAATGGAAAATGAGTGAAATTATGAGTAGTATTCTTGACTGTGAAAACAAAAAGAAGTTTGCAAGGAATCTGACAGGTAGAAAGTCATCTAGCAGAGAAGATGATAGAGAAGGAAGGTCGTATATTCTCAACTACTGGAATGGTTTTAAGTTGACTTTCTTCTTGAGAAATAAAAATGGAGGGGGAGAGAAAAATAGAAAATGAGAGAAAGGAAAGAAGGAGATTTAAAAATTTGACTTCCTCACCTGTTCACCCATTCTAGGATGGGGCAATTTGGATGCCTGAATTTGATATATCTATCTTCTCTCCATTGTTTATTTTTGCCTTATTTAATTTATTTTATTATGTTCACTCTGATCCCTATGTGCATGCAAACACATACACACCTCACTATTATAATCTGATTTAAGCTAAGATGCTAGAAAATTGCCTATCTGCAGATAACTTTATAAATGTATCATCCATTTGTTATCAAACAAAAGGCTCTGTGCTTTTAAGCAGGAGATTTGGCCCTTGCATCACAAAGCCAGAATTCCAAAAGAACTAGCACCTGCCCAATCCCCATTTCTGTTAATAGTAGAAAGTATTAAATCACTTTTAGCTTTTTTAAAAAGCTGATTCAATAATAAGTCAGTTATTTCTAGTTCATGATTTAGTCTAATCAGTTTCCTCCAACTTTCTTCCTCCCCTAGAATCTCCCCTAACCCTAACCCAGATTTTTAAATGGCTTTGCCAACAGCCCAGTGATGATGCTGGAGAGGGACAGTTTTATTTTTTGGTTTTATCTCTTAGTCATCGACGATGCCCTGGATCAGCATGTGTTTTGCCCCTGGGGACGCCCAAATGCTTCTTCCAGAAGTTAGTGACTGAGCAGATTGCAGATGTTCATTCAATACTCACTCACTTCTCTGATGTTGGCAATCTTTTGTAAATTGCAGCTGTGCCCTCCTTCAGCTTCCAGCTTGGGTAGTGTACTCATACATTCTGATGTGGAGTCTTCCCTGGCACAGCCAAGGGAATCCCCAGACAAGATCACAGGCTGCCTCTCAACAAAGTTTTGTGCTCCTGGGTACAATGAAACTCTCTGTGTCTCTTATTAACCCAAAGAAAATAAAAGATGCTAATCTTAAACCTCTCTGACACCAAAATTTGCCTGCCACCGTCTCTATTGATCTCTCTCATGATGAGGGCAATGTTTTGGGAAATATTTGCCAACTTCAGCTCTCAAAAAAATAAGAAAATAAACAAAAAACAAAACTAAAAACATTCCATAAGGGAAACAGGACACCAGTCTCCCTACTCTAGACTCCTGGAATGCCTTTTATTCTTAGTATCTTCTATTTGTACAGAAAAGTGTTATTAGGCAAGAAACATTCCCTGGTGGTTTCCTTTCTTCTTATACTCTGTGCACTTCTACCTCTGCAGCTCAGAGGATTTATTCATACAGGTGGGAACAAAATAATGTTACCCTGTTGGTGTCTCTGAGCAAATCACTTCTGATTCATACCATGATGTCACTTAAACTTAGAAGCTTAGAATGTGACTTCTCGGGGCGGGGGGGTGCTGTCTCTACTGTTAAGATGCTCCTTTATCTGCCAAGTGGGCAGGGGTCTGAATATGGCAAGTCAGGCTAAAGTATTGTGGCAGTGTATACTTGGAAATAATTTTTTACCCATGTGTACAACTATATAACTCAGAGATTGTAAGTTCTCTAGGGTTCAGGGGCAACCCTCCCTTTAATACACAAATAACAGAGGACTAAGTCATGGGATTGCAGCTTTTATCATGTTTCCATCCCTCTGTATTTATGAACATTTCCCAGGAAATTTGTCCATTTGTCACAAGAATTTTCCAACTTTGCAGACAGTTCTTACTCTGCAATGCTACCATTTTCTTACAGGTTCTTCTGCCACCTTCTCCAAATGCTGAAGTAGAATGGAAAGTGTTCCCTCCCTTATTTTCCAAAGACATATCTAATACCAGGGGGTAATGCTTTACGACTCAGAATTACAAAGCCGAAAGACCATGTTCCACTGAATACTACACATCATTGCACCTTCAATTCCCAGGCCATGCTCCTCCGTATAGTTACTCTATTAACCATGTCTCTCCACAGTCTACACCCTACACTGACTACATTGCAAAGCCAGTCTATTCTACATGCTGAGCCAGAAATGTGTAATGACAGATGACATTTGTTTCCCCCACACATACAATTAAAGTGGGTTTTTATAATTGAGAGTGGGTCTTCTTTAGGCAGTAATTCAGTGACCCAGACTTTTCTACCTTGGGACTCTGCCATCTTCATCATATGGCTTCCAAGATATTGTGATCATCTGCATTGAGCCAGAAAAGGGTAGAAGCACAGAGGATTAGATTTTTGAGTTCTTTACACAGCAAGCCTGAAACATAGCTTTCTTTCATCTTCCACTGGCTAGAACTCAGCCACACAGCCACACCTACCTACAAGGAAATCTGGGAGACTTAACCTAAATATATGTTCAGGGAGAAAAGGAAGTAGAGTTGGTGAGCAAATAATCAGTTTCAAAGAAAAAAAAATTAGCCCTCCTTGTCTCCAGGAGTCAGTGAGTATCAAGCAACACAGTTTAGACAACAACTCTCCTCACAGCTAAGAGAAGCTTCTCTACCTAAGTATACTCGTGTATTCCAGAATGGGAGATTTGGCTTTACATTTGAAACCTGAAAGCCCAATAAAGTACTAATTCTTTTTTTTTAATTATGATTTTTTAAATTTCTTTTCAGCGTAACAGAATTCATAGTTTTTGCACCACACCCAGTGCTCCATGCAATGCGTGCCCTCCATAATACCCACCACCTGGCTCCTCCAACCTCCCACCCCCCACCCCTTCAAAACCCTCAGGTGGTTTTTCAGAGTCCATAGTCTCTCATGGTTCACCTCCCCTTCCAATTTCCCTCAACTCCCTTCTCCTCTCCATCTCCCCATGTCCTCCGTGTTATTTGTTATGCTCCACAAATAAGTGAAACCATATGATAATTGACTCTCTCTGCTTGACTTATTTCACTCAGCATAATCTCTTCCAGTCCTGTCCATTTTGCTACAAAAGTTGGGTATTCATCCTTTCTGATGGAGGCATAATACTCCATAGTGTATATGGACCACATCTTCCTTATCCATTCGTCCGTGGAAGGGCATCTTGGTTCTTTCCACAGTTTGGTGACCATGGCCATTGCTGATATAAACATTGGGGTACAGATGGCCCTTCTTTTCACCACATCTGTATCTTTGGGGTAAATACCCAGTAGCGCAATTGCAGGGTCATAGGGAAGCTCTATTTTCTTCTTGAGGAATCTCCACACTGTTCTCCAGAGTGGCTGTACCAACTTGCATTCCCACCAGCAGTGTAAGAGGGTTCCCCTTTCTCCACGTCCTCTCCAACACACGTTGTTTCCTGTCTTGCTGATTTTGGCCATTCTAACTAGTGTGAGGTGGTATCTCAATGTGGTTTTAATTTGAATCTCCCTGATGGCTAGTGATGATGAACATTTTTTCATGTGTCTGATAGCCATTTGTATGTCTTCATTGGAGAAGTGTCTGTTCATATCTACTGCTCATTTTTTGATATGATTATCTGTTTTGTGTGTGTTGAGTTTGAGAAGTTCTTTATAACGCCTGGGTGGCTCAGTTGGTTGGACGACTGCCTTCGGCTCAGGTCATGATCCCAGAGACTCAAGATCGAGTCCCGCATCAGGCTCCCAGCTCCACAGGGAGTCTGCTTCTCCCTCTGACCTTCTCCTTGCTCATGCTCTCTCACTGCCTCTCTCTCAAATAAATAAATAAAATCTTAAAAAAGAAGAGAAGTTCTTTATAGATCCTAGATATCAATCTTTTGTCTGTACTGTCATTTGCAAATATCTTCTCCCATTCCGTGGGTTGCCTCTTTGTTTTGTTGACTCTTTCCTTTGTTGTGCAGAAGCTTTTGATCTTGATGAAGTCCCAAAAGTTCATTTTTGCTTTTGTTTCCTTTGCCTTTGGAGACATATATTGAAAGAAGTTGCTGTGGCTGATATCAAAGAGGTTACTGC
>PISX010031857.1:0-16870 GCA_004024625.1 Mellivora capensis
TCCCGTCGCTTTCGATTCACTTCTCCAACAGTCCTACTTTCCAGAAAGTGGCCGATTTTCGGTTTCCAGAATTGCTGTTCTTCCTCTCTTTGATCTCCCGTTGGATTTGTAGGTGTTTGCAATGGTTTGATAAGCTATCTAGCTGATCTCCTGCTACCTGTAGTCTCAGCTGCTACTTCTCCGCCATCTTGACTCGAATCTGCTTATTAGTTTTCTTAATTCAAGTTTACTGTCTTTTCTTGGAGTAGAGGGATCAGTTTCTTTAATAATCTCTTTTGGAGAAGAGGGTCTTAACTGATTTTGTGATTTCCTTTTGCAATCCTTAATTACTACCACATCCTTCATCCTATCCCTTCACAGCAAAGCCTTCACTTCTAACTTGTATGCTCTTCTTCCAGAAGTGATACTTCCCCTCAATTGCCATCTCATATTCTGAACAGTTTCAAGTCCTTTCTTTCCAAGTCCTTTTAGCCACTTCTCTGCTCTACCAGGTCTCAGAACTTTTCTCAGAATTTCTTCTATTAGAGTGGGATTCCATCTCCCTGGGCATGATTCTTATCTATACCAGTCAGTCTCCCACTATTCTCTTTTTCTTTTCCGTGTAGTTTCTCTCTGATTTTCTACTTCTGTATGAACTCCAGGGCTGTCTCAATTTGTTTCAGATATTTCTTTACCTATTTACATGCAAATTAAAGTTATAGTCTTCTTTTATCCCATCGAGAGAAACATACTGTAGGCATTTTTTTAAGGGTAGTTTTACTTGAATTTCCTTGGGATTTGTATGGTTTTTGTAGGATGTGTGTTATATTCTAATTCAGACTGCTGTCATTATGCCATGGAACCAAGAAGTCTCTGTACCTCCAATGCTTCATCTTTTTTTTTTTTAATGTCAGATACTTTACATTAAAATAAGATGTCTGAAATTTACCTCTCCATTTTATTTTCAGAATTAAATAAGGTAATACATATAGAATTCCTAACCTAATATATGGCACAAAGTAAGTGTTCAACAAATTTTAGTTGTTATGTTGTTATTCTGATGCACACTGTGAGTCTTCCCCGCACTGGATGCTTTTACTGGATCCTCATGCATCAAGAATACCCAGGGAGGGAGACACTGATTTATAGCTCTAGATCTTCTTTTAGAAGCATGTGCTAACCCTATTTTCCTTCCCAAATTCAACTTGAGTTTGACACATAGTCATTTTTGCATTTCTAGAATTCTAAAAAAAATTCTGTTATTTTTCCATTGAGGATAAATGCTTCTTCAAAAACAAATAATCATAAAAACAGATGGACTGGTAATGAATACAAATGCTTTGTGGGTCCCAGCAGGAGGGCTGGAATGGTGGCTCTGCCTCTCACTCTGCCTGAACTGCCTGCATTTGGTTCCTGTGCCATTTGATATTTATAAGACTTACTTTTTCAAACTGAGCTGTTTAATCTTTCTTTCATTTTACATTTTTCCTCTTCCTTTTTCTGAAGCTTCCCATCCTTATTGCTCTCTCTTTTTCCCAACATACCCTCTACCCTCTCTTGCATCCTCAGTCACAACTAGGTGATTGCTCTCCAGAGTGTCACTTGAACAAATAGTTTATATTTAGAATATCCCTCCACCCAAATTGGAATTAACATACACCTGCTCATTCAGTTTCCACTTCTTTTTCCAGCTGAATTTACTAAGCCGTCACTGCCTAAGGTATAGACTATATAATATGTAATGCATTCTGGGTAAATGACTAACTTAGATTTGGGCACTGATAAAACAGTTGCTCTTGAACCTCAAGACTTTAGTAAACAAGCTGGTTCTTATATCACCCCATAAGTGAAGACATATCTTATGCAAGGAGCACCGGACAAAAATACAGAATACTCAGTTATTATTGCCTGGAATTCTTGTAAACCATTCCAGTCTAACTTCCTGACTTTAGAATAAGAACTGTTCTTTGCATCTCTACTTTCCCACTACTCAAGAGAGAACCCAGCATGCATAGAGTTCTTAGGTAATGTAGTATGCTGAATAATGGCTCCCCAAAGATATCTAGGTCTTCATCCCTGGAACATGAATGTTTCTTTATATATCAAGAAGGGTGTCTCAGATGTGATCAAGTTTAAGGATCTGGAGATGGGAGATTATAACTGGAATATCTGGATGGATCTACTATAGTCACTGGGATCTGTGTAAGAGGGAGGCAGGAGATCTGTGTAAGAGAAGAAGGAAGAAAGTGGATGTGTCAATGGAAGCTAAAGGGTTGGAGCTGATGTGAAGAAAGGGTCACAAGCCAGGAAATGCAAGTAACCTCCAGAAGCTCAAGAAAGCAAGAAGACAGATTCTCCCCCAAGAGCTTCCAGAAGGAATGAGCCCTACCAATTCACTAACCAAGGCCTTTGAAACTGATTTGGGTCTTTCTAGGTCCATGAACTGTAAGAGAATAAATTCTGGGGTTTTAAACTACAAATTTTTGTTAATTTCTCACAGCGCCACCAAGAAACTAATACAGGCAATGTTAGTTAACTTTTTAAAAAATGTATTTACTGGGGAACCTGGGTGGTTCAGTGGGTTAAGCCCCTGCCTTTGGCTCAGGTCATGATTCCAGGGTCCTGGGATCGAGCCCCGCATTGGGCTCCCTCTCAGCGGGGAGCCTGCTTCCTCTTCTCTCTCTGCCTGCCTCTCTGCCTACTTGTGATCTCTCTCTGTCAAATAAATAAATAAAGTCTTTTTAAAAAATGTATTTACTCTTCACAGAACATTCAAATTCAGCAGACTTAAGGGACTTGTCCAAGTTCACAAGGATGGTCATAGGCAAAGTTTTTATTAGAACTAGAATGACTATGTATCAGTTAATTTGATGTATGACAAATAAACCTGAACTTAGTGGTTTGAAACAAAGAACATTGATTTAGTTAACAATTTTACAGATCACAAATTAAAGCTAGGCTCACCTGGATAGTTTTTCTGATGTTCACGAGCACATCCATGCATCCGCAGTCAATTACCAAGTTATCTGGGGACTGGCTGATCTGTGATGGCCTCATCTGGTTAGGATTTGTTTCTGCTCCACGTGATCTTATCAGTCTCTAGCAGGTTCACTCAGGCATGTTCTCATGGCAGCTGTACAGAGCTCCAAAAGAAATAATGAAAATATGCAAGATACACTGGGGCCTGGGCTTGAAACTAGCACATCACTTCCACTATATTTTAACTGGCCAAAGCCAAGTCATAAGTAAGCCCAGATTTGAGGAGGGGAAATAGATTCCTCTCTTTGATGGCGAAGTTGAAATTCATATTGGAAGGGATGTTGATGAAGGAAGAAGTGATTTATTTTGCAATGTACTCCATCATATAATTTATATCTTAAATTGGGTCACTTCTGAGAATGGAAGGGTATGCTTTTAAGAATTACATCAAGAAAACAGATATAAAGGGCACCTGGGTGGCTCAGTGGGTTGGGCCTCTGCCTTCGGCTCAGGTCATGATCCCAGGGTCCTGGGATCAAGCCCCACATCGGGCTCTCTGCTCAGCAGGGAGCCTGCTTCCTCCTCTCTCTCTCGGCCTGCCTCTCTGCCTACTTGTGATCTCTGTGTCAAATGGATGGATAGAATCTTTAAAAAAAAAAAAAACTTTAAAAAGAAAACAAATATAAACCAGTACTGTTCCAAGTGTTAGGGTATTAGGACCCTTATCTCCTGACTCCCAACTCAAGGCTCTTATGTCTCCAGACTGTGTTATCTTACTGCTTTTATGATTTGGGGAGGAAGCCACAGAACGTGCAGAGGATAGACCTCAAATCTGAGTCCTAGCCAAAGATTAATGTGAATGCTATTCCTGTTGTCTAGGTAAATTATTATGAAGAATTTGTTTTCCCATTTCTCCTATAACCTAAGTGTCTTCTCCTTTAAAACTCTTCCCTGGGGCCTCTAGCACATCTTGGTGGTCATCAAAGAGTTATCATCAATAAAAATAGCTGCTGCTCTCAGTTTGGCTCTTGATGCTAGCTGTTCAGTGTGTCTGTGTTTTTAATGTGAATGTACATTTCATAAATATAAAAATGTAAAGAAAATAATTTCTAGGGTTCCCAACTGAAGCTTTTCATTTAAGCATGAGTGTATAAAGCTTTCCTCTGTGAATTTGAATCCTGTCATGTATTCCTGTCGACCTGAGCTGTAGGGAATCTGGCCTCCTTTTCTAATATTGTCAAGCCTTTCAAAGGTTTATTTCAAAAACTTATTTTATAGCTTGGTTTATAAAAAGGTTATTATTTGTTCAAATAATATGGTATTTTAAAAAATATTTTATTTATTTATTTAATAGAGAGAGAGATCACAAGAAGGCAGAGAGGCAGGCAGTGGGAGAGGGGGAAGCAGGCTCCCTACCAAGTGGAGAGCCCAATGTGGGGCTCATTCCAGGACCCCGAGATCATGATATGAGCCGAAGGCGGAGGCTCAACCCATTGAGCCACCCAGGTGCCCCCAAATAATATGGTACTGTATTTTTGAAGCAGGATTTCTCAAACAACTTTGGAAATACTCATACTATAGTGTGAAGTCATGAGCTGGGGCATTTTAGAACTTATTTGAAAACCTAGAAATCTGAGGGGAGGGGCAAGATGGCAAAGGACTTAAGGAACCCTATTTTAACTGGTCCCCTGAATTTAGCTGAATATCTGCCAGGCCACACTGAACATCCATGAAATCAGTCTGGCATGTAAGAAGATATATCAGGACCTATACCAACAGAATATCTCCAGCAGCTTATTTTAAGGTATGAAGCAGGGAGCGGCAATTCTGCAGGCAGATATCAGAAGATAAAAAGAAGGGGGAATGAGCTGCCATAAGTGCTAGTGCTGGGAAGGTGAAATGACACAGGAGTGCAAAAGTGTCCCACACTGGGGCTGGGACACAGACTTGTAGACTGGTAGCCACTAGGAAAGGACTTTAGGACAGCCTCCCAGGCTGAAACCTGAAGCTGTGTGGGCACATATGTGAACTGGGGGGTCTGGCAGTTTTAGAAGTACAAAGGGCAGAGATGTGCGTGGTCTGGAAGTGAGGGTTGGGAGTATTACTGTGGAGAGCACAGGACCAGGTCTCTGTGGTTTTTAGCAGCACAGACAAAAGTGGAGTCATTGTGGCCTGGAGGCTTTCTGAAGAATAGTCTGTGATATCTCTGTTCTGAGATAGAAGTTTGGACACAGTCACTTCTGCTCTGACTCTTGGAAGGGACAGAGAAACCCAACACGGAAAGCCACCAGAGAACAAAAGCCCCCCAAAACCGGTTTTCATTGAGCCTATACCCCCCTACAGGAGGCAAGTAATTCTGCCCAAAAAGGGTTGCCTGAGTAACAGGGTGGCAGGCACCTCCCCCCAGAAGACAGGCTGAAAGAACAAGAGGCCAAGAACCTTAAAGTCCCTATAAAACAGGTGCATCTTTCTTGGTTTGTGGTCAATAGTTTGGATGTTTTACATTCCCTCAACCACCTCTCACCAGAATAACTAGGAGGAGGAACCCTCAACCGAGGAAAAATTCAGAGACTGTAACCTCTGCCACAGAACTAATGGATATGGACTTAAGCAAGATGTGAGAAATAAACTTTAGGGTAACAGTTATGCAGACAACAGTTAGGTTGGAGAAAAACATTAATGGCAACATAGATTCTCTAAAGGCAGAAGTGAGAGGTGATCTGGCAGAACTTAAAAATGCTATCAGTGAAATTCAGTCTAATCTAGATACTCTAACAGCTAGGGTAAATGAGACAGAAGATCAAATTAGTGATCTAGAAGACAAACTGATAGAAGAGAAGGATCAGCAGGAGGCCTGGAGCAAACAGGTTAGAAGCCATGAAAACAGAATTATAGAAATAAATGACATCATGGAACCTTCTAGCATCAGAATTATTGGGATTGCTGAGGGGGTGAAGAGAGAAAGAGGACTAGAAGATATAGCTGAGCAAATCATAGCTGAAAATTCTAATAATTTGGGGAACGAAACAAATGTTCATGTCCCAGAGGCAGAGAGGACACCCCTGAAGATCGACGAGGGAAGAGTGACATATGATAGTGAAACTCGTGACTCTGAAAAATCAGAGAAAATATCTTAAGGGTAGCCAGGGCAAAGAGATTCCTTACGTACAGTGGACAGAACATCAGAATAATGTCAGACCTGTCCACAGAAACCTGACAGCCAGAAAGGGCTGGCAAGACATATTAAGAACACTAAATGAGAAGAACATGCAGCCAAGAGTACTTTATCCAGCAAGGCAGTCATTTAGAATGGATGGAGAGATAAAGAGCTTCCAAGACCAGCAAAGACTAAAGAACATGTGTCCACTAAGCCGGCCCTGCAAGAAATATTAAAGAGGATTCCCTAAAAGAAGAAAGACCCAAAGAGTAATAAAGAACAGAAATTTACAGAGACCGTCTATGGGAACAAGGACCTCCCAGGCAACATGATGACAATAAAAACATCTCTTTCAATAATCATTCTCAATGTGAACTGCCTAAATGCTCCCATAAAATGGCACAGGAGAGCAGACTGGATAAAAAACAGGACCTACCCATATGTTGTATACATGAGACTCATTTTGAACCTTACGATATATCTGGACTGAATGTGGAGGGATGGAGTACCATCTTTCATTCCAACGAACCCCAAAAGAAAGCTGGGGTAGCAATTCTCATGTCAAAAAAAACTTGATTTTAAGCTAAAGACTGTAGTCAGAGATACAGAAGGATACTACATCATTATTAAAGGGACTATCCACCGAGAAGATCTAACAATTATAAATATTTATGCCCCCAATATGGGAGCAGCCAATTACATATGACAATGTTAACCAAAACAAAGACACATATTAATAATAATAGGTTAATTGTGGGAGACTTTAACACTCAATTCTCAGCAACACACAGAACATCTAAGCAGAAAATCAACAAAGAAACAAGAGCGTTGAATGACACACTCGACTACATGGACCTCATAGATATATACGGGACATTCCACCTGATAACAACAGAGTACTCATTCTTCTCGAGCACACATGAAACTTTCCCCAGAATAGTTCACATACTGGGTCACATATCAGGTTTCAACTGATACCAAAAGATTGAGATTATTCCCTGCATATTCTCAGACCACAATGTTTTGAAACTGGAATTCAATCACAAGAAAAAATTTGGAAGGAATTCAAACACCTGGAAGCTAAAGACCATTCCACTCAGGAATGTATGCATCAACCAGGGAATCAAAGAAGATCCATGGAAACCAATAAGAACAAAGACACATCAGTCCAAAAGCTATGGGATGTGGCAAGGGCCATCCGAAGGGGAAATACATAGCCATTCAAGGCTCACTCAAAGAAATAGAAAAATCCCGAATATACAAACTCTCTTTATACCTTAAAGAACTGGAGAATCAACAAAAAACTAAGCCTGCCCATGCATAAGAAGGGAAATAATTAAGATTAGAGCAGAAATAAATGAATTAGAAACCAGAGATACAGTTAGAGCACATCAACAAAACTAGAAGCCAGTTCTTTGAAAGAATAAATAAGATTGATTAAAAAAAAAAAAACCTGGCCAGACTAATCCAAGAGAAAAGAAAAAGGACCCTAATTAATAAAATTATGAATGAAATTGGAGAGATCATGACTAACACCAAGGAAATAGAAACAATCATCAGAAATTATTATCAACAGCTATACGCCAATATAGAAATGACATTCATTTCTTAAGCAACCTAGAAGAAATGGATGCATTCCTGAAAACCTATAAACTTCCAAGACTGCATCAGGAAGAAATTGACAAACTGAATAGACCAATCCCTAATAATGAGATTGAAGTGGTGATCAAAAACCTTCCCCAAAACAAGCGTCCAGGACCTGATGGATTCCCTGGGGAATTCTACCAATCATATTCACAGAATACTACCTATCCTCCTGAAGTTGTTTCAAGAAATAGGAACAAAAAAAAAAAAAAAGAAAGAAATAGGAACAGAAGCAAAACGTCCAGACTCTTTCTATGATGCCAGCATCATCTTGATCCCCAAACTAGGCAAAGACCCCATCAAAAAGGAGAATTTCAGACCAACATCCCAGATATATATGAATGCCAATATTCTCAACAAGATCCTAGCTGATAGGATCCAACAGTACATTAAAAAGATTATCCACCATGACCAGGTGGGATTTATCCCTGGGATGCAAGGGAGGTTCAACATTCTCTAATTAATCAATGTGATAGATAAATTAATGAGAAGAGAGAAGAACCACATGGGCCTCTCAGTTGATGCCAAAAAAGCATTTGACAAAATATAGCACCCTTTCCTGATTAAAACTCTTCAGAGTATATGGATAGAGGGAACATTTCTCAACTTCCCAAAATCCATCAATGAAAAACCCACAGGGAATATCATTCTCAATGGGGAAAAGCTGAGAGCCTTTCCCTTAGGATCAGGAACATGACAAGGGGGCCCACTCTCACCACTGCTGTTCAACATAGTACTAGAAGTCCTAGCAACAGCAATCAGACAACAAAAAGAAATAAGAGGTATTCGAATTGGCAAAGAACAAGTCAAACTCTTTCTCTTTGTAGACGACATGAAACTTCATGTGGAAACCCCAAAAGACTCTACCCCTAAGTTGCTAGGACACATACAGCAATTCAGTAATGTGGCAGGATACAAACTCAATGCACAGAAATCAGTTGCTTTCTTATACACTAACAATGAAACTGTAGAAAGGGAAAATAGAGACTTGGTTCCATTCAGAATGGAAAATAGCACCAACAACCATAAGATTCCTTGTAATAAACCTAAACAAAGAGGTAAGCATGGATACACAAGGAACTACAGAACACTCATGAAAAAAATTGAAGAAGGCATAAAAATATGGAAAAACATTCCATGCTCATGGGTTGGAAGAATAAACCTTGTTAAAATGTCTATACTGTACAGGGCAATCTATACTTTCAGTGTCATCCTGATTGAAATTCTACCAGCATTTTTCAAAGTGCTGGAACAAACAATACAAATACTTATATGGAACCAGAAAAGACCCCGAGTTACTAAGGGAATGTTGAAAAAGAAAAAACTGGGGGCATCACATGCATGATTTCAAGCTTTACGACAAAGCTGTGATCACCAGGACAGCATGATATTGGCACAAAAACAGATATAGACCAGTGGAAGAGCATAGAGAGCCCAAATATGGACCCTCAACTTATATGGTCAAATAATCTTCGACAAAGCAAGAAAAAATATACAGTGGGGGAAAAAAAACAGTCTCTTCAATAAATGGTGCTGGGAAAACTGGACAACTATGTATAGAAGAATGAAATTCGACCATTCTCTTACACCGTACACAAAGATAAACTTGAAATGGATAAAAGACCTCAACGTGAGGCAGGAATCCATCAGAATCCTAGAGGAGAACATAGACAGTTACCTCTTTGATATTGGCCACAGCAACTTCTTTCAAGGTATGTCTCCAAAGGCAAAGGAAACAAAGCGAAAATGAACTTTTGGGACTTCATCAAGATCAAAGCTTCTGCACAGCAAAGGAAACAGTCAATGAAACAAAGAGGCAACCCACAGAATGGGAGAAGATATTCGCAAATGACAGTGCAGACAAAGGGCTGATATCCAAGATCTATAAAGAACTCCTCAAACTTAACACACACAAAACAGAAAATCATGTCAAAAAAATGGGAGAAGACATGAACAGACACTTCTCCAATGAGGACATACAAATGGCTATCAGACACATGAGAAAATGTTCATCACTAGCCATCAGGGAGATTCATATCAAAATCACACTGAGATGCCACCTTACACTGGTTAGAATGGCCAAAATTAACAAGACAATAAATAACAAGTGTTGGAGAGGATGTGGAGGAAGGAGAATCCTCCTACATTGTTAGTGGGAATGCAAGTTGGTGCAGCCACTTTGGAGTGTGGAGATTCCTTAAGAAATTAAGAAATAGAGCTACCCTATGACCCTGCAATTGCACTATTGGGTATTTACCCCAAAGATATAGATGTAGTGAAACGAAGGGCCATCTGTACCCCAATATTCATAGCAGTAAAGTCCACTGTGGGGAGAGTCCTTCAACAGATGAATGAATAAAGAAGATGTGGTCCATATACACAATGGGATATTACTCAGCCATCAGAAATGATGAATACCTAACTTTTGCATTAACATGGATGGTACTGGAGGAGATTAGGATGAATGAAATAAGCCAAGCAGAGAAAGTCAGTTATCATAGGGTGGAACATACGGAATAGCATGGATGACATTAGAAGAAGGAAGGGGAAAATGAAGGAGGGGGAAAATTGGAGGGAGAGATGTACCATGAGACTCTGAGAAACAAACAGGATTTTAGAGGTTAGGGAGTAGAGGGATGGGTTGACCTGGTGATGGGTATTAAGGAAGGTACATATTGCATGGGTGTTGTACATAAACAATGAATCTTGGAACACTGCATCAAAAACTACTGATGTTCTGTATGGTCACTAACATAACATAAAAAAAATTAAAAAAGATAAGGTCAACAAAACTAAGAGGCAACCTACAGAACGTGAGAAGATACCAGATAAATGCCAGTATCCAGATCTATAAAGAACTTAGCAAACTCATACCATTTTTCATTGAACCAGAATCATCCTAAAATTTATAAGGAATCAGAAGAGACCTTGAATAGCCAAAGTAATTGCAGATTTCAAGGTATGCTACAAAGCTGCAGTGATGAAAACAGCATGGTACAGGCACAGTAATAAACACTAAAATCAACGTAACAGAATGGAGAGTCCAGAAACAATTCCATGCTTTTATGGCCAATTAATCTACAAAGGAGGCAAGAATGTAAAATGGGAAAAAGTCTCTTCAATAAATGGTTTTGGGAAAACTGGATGGCAACATGTAAAAGAATGAAACCGAACCATTTTCTTACACCATACACAAAAAGAAACTCAAAATGTATTAAAGACCTAAATGTGAGACCTGAAACTAGTAAATTTCTTAGAAGAGAAGATAGGCAGTAATTTCTTTGACATCGCCATAGAAACATTTTTTCTAGATATGTGTCCTAATCAAGGGAAACAAAAGAAAAACTAAACTATTGGGTCTGCACCAAAATCAACAAAACAAAAAGATACTACTGAATAAAAAAAGATATTTGCAAATGATATATCTGATAAGGTAATAATATCCAAAATATAATGAACTTATACAATTCAACATTAAAAAAACAAATAAGCTAACTAAAAAATGGGCAGAAGACATGAATAGACATTTTTCCAAAGAAGACATGCAGATGGCCTACAGACAGATGAAAAGATGTTTAACATCACTACTTATAAGGAAAATGTAGATCTAAATGACAGTGAGATACCACCTCAAAACTGTCAGAATGGCTAAAAATAATAACACAAGAAATAGTAAGTGTTGCAAAGGCTTTGGAGCTAGAGAACCCTTATATACTGTTGGTCAGAATACAAGCTGTTGCAGCCACTGTGGAAAACACTAATGTTTTGGATGTTCCTCACTGTGGAAAACATTGAGGTTTGGATATTCCTCAAAATATTAAAACAAGAATTACCATATGATCGGGGCTCAGTAGGTCAAGTGTCTGGGTTTGGCTCAAGTCGTGATCCCAGGGTTCTGGGATCGAACCCATAGTGGGCTCCCTGTTCAGTACAGAGTCTGCTTCTCCGTCTGCCCCTCATGCATTTGTTCTCTCTCTCTCAGTCTCTGTCTGAAATAAATAAATCTTTAAAAAAAGAATTACCATATGACCAAGTAATTGCACCACTGGATATGTACACCCTAAATATTAAAGCACTAATTTGAAAAGATATGTGCACCCCTATGTTTATTACAACATTATTTATAATAGCCAAGATATGGAAGCAACCCAAGTGTCCACTGATAGGTAAATGGATAAAAGAGACGTGGTATTGGGGAATTACTCAGCCATAAAAAAGAATGAAATCATGCTAGTTGCAACAACATGGATGGATCTAATGCTAAGTGAAATAAGTCAGTCAGAGAATGAGAAATGCATATAATTTCACTCGTGAAGTTTAAGGAGCAAAACCAATGAACAAGAAATTTATGCAAACAGTAAACAGACTCTTTATAGAACAAATTGTTGGTTGCCAGAGGGGAGGTCTTTGGGGCAGATGGGTGAAATAGGTTAGTGAGATTATTGTGAGGAGAAATGAGGAATCTATCGAATTGTTGAATCATGACATTGTACACCTGAAATGAATATAATGTGTGTGTTAATTACACTTGAGTAAAAAATAAAATAATGAAAAAGAAAAATTACCCAAATTAAATTACAGTGGAGAAAACAGTTAAAAAAAAAAACCCTCAGAGTACATAATAAAAAAGCTAATAAAAAAGCTGTAATGGGGCTAGGAGTCAAGATGGCGGAGAAGTAGCAGGCTGAGATGACATCAGGTAGCAGGAGATCAGCTAGATAGCTTATCAAACCATTCCAAACACCTACAAATCCAACAGGAGATTGAAGAGAAGAAGAGCAATAATTCTAGAAACAGAAAATCAACCACTTTCTGAAAGGTAAAACCGACGGAGAAGTGAATCCAAAGTGACAGGAAGATAGACCATGGGGGGAGGGGCTGGCTCCCAGCAAGCAGCGGAGCAATGGAGCACAAAATCAGAACTTTTAAAAGACTGCTCCATTGAGGGATATCGCTCCAGAGGCTAAACCGAAGTGAGGCCCATGCAGGGACAGCGTGGTCTCAGGTCCCGCGGGGTGACAGAAGGATCAGGGGTGTCTGAGTGTCACAGAGATCACAAGTATTAGAGCAGGGAAGTCGGCTACAGAGACAGAGCTGAGGAGTGACCTCTCAACTGGGGTTACCTTATCGTGATCCATGGCACAGCTCACTGTTCTGTGAGCAGGGACCCCACAAGATCTGGGGAGACTCCCCTGGAAGAGCTCAGGGATCTGCGGGGTTTGGAGACTCCAAGTGGGGCTGTGTGCCAGAGACAGAGATGCTTGGTCATAGGCTGGGTGACCTCGGAGTGCAGCCAGAGACCAGGGAGAGTGGAGTGATTGAGTGCTTTTCTCTGAGGGTGCACTGAGGAGTGGGGCCACAAGCTCTCTGCTCCTCTGAGCTGGAGATTGGGAGGCTGCCATTTTCATTCCCATCCTCTGGAAATCTACAGAAAACGTTCAGGGAACAAAAGCTCCCAAAAGTGAACCGAAGCGGATTACGTAGCCTGGCCCCTGGAAAGGACAGTGCACTTCTGCCTTGGGCAAAGACACTTGAGAATCACTACAACAGGCCCCTACCCCAGAATATCAACAAGAAATCCAGCCAAGACCAAGTTCACTTACCAAGGAGAAAAGCAGAATTCCAGAGGAGAAGAAAGCAAAGCATGGAATTCATGGCTTTCTCCTCATGATTCTTTAGTCTTGCAAAGTTAATTTTTTTTTTAATTTTATTTTTTTCTTCTGCTAAACATTTTTAACTTTTACTTTCCTCTTTTAACATTTTTAAACTACTTTATCTTAACAATGCCTTTCATAAAAAAATCTTTTTTGAAACTTCATTGTTATAGTCATATTTTATCCTTCATTGTATCTAACTTTATTTTTGTATACACATAGGGTTTTTTCTTCTAAAAAATTTGGGGTACAACTTCTTCTAATAGATCAAAATAGACCCTAATCTAGCACCGGTCTTTTTCTAGTCTCTAGCCTGGGCAAATTCCCTCCACTTTCTTTTTCTTTATTCTCCTAACCAACTTACCTTATCAACTCATTTTTTAGAAATAAAAAAAAAGGGGGGGCGCCTGGGTGGCTCAGTGGGTTAAAGCCTCTGTCTTCAGCTCAGGTCATGATCCCAGGGTCCTGGGATCGAGCCCCACATCAGACTCTCTGCTCAGCAGGGAGCCTGCTTCCCCATCTCTCTGCCTGCCTTTCTGCCTACTTGTGATCTCTGTCTGTCAAATAAATTAATTAATTAAATCTTAAAAAAAAGAAATTAAAAAATTTTTTTCATCTTTATAGTCATATTCCATCCCTTCATTGTGTTTACCCTTATATATGTTTTTCATTCTTTAAAATTTTGGGAGGCAGTTTCTTCTAAGAGACCAAAATACTCCCAAAATTAAGTGGGTGACCCTTTTCTAGTCACCAGTCTAATATATATATATATATATATATATATATATATATATATATATATATATATTATATTTTTCTTTATTTGTTTTCTTATTTTAATTCTTCTTTTCTGAACTTCCTTTTACCCCCCCTTTATTCCCCCGACAATTTGGGGTCTCCTCTGATATGGTTAAAGCACATTTTCCTGGGGTCTTTACCACCTTTTAGAGTCTTTTTTTTTTTTTTAAGACTTTATTTATTTATTTGTCAGAGAGGGAGAGAGAGAAAGAGCGAGCACAGGCAGACAGAGTGGCAGGCAGAGGCAGAGGGAGAAGCAGGCTTCCCGCTGAGCAAGGAGCCCGATGTGGGACTCGATCCCAGGACACTGGGATCATGAACTGAGCCGAAGGCAGCAGCTCAACCAACTGAGCCACCCAGGCGTCCCTACCACCTTTTAGTATTTTATTCACCCAGTCATATATTCTTATCTGGATAAAATGACAAGGCAGAAAAACTCACCACACACACACACACAAAAAAAAAAGAACAAGAGGCAGTACCAAAGGCCAGGGACCTAATCAATACGGACATTGGTAATATGTCAGATCTATAGTTCAGAATGATGATTCTCAAGGTGTGAGCCAGGCTCGAAAAGGGCATGGAAGATATTAGAGAAACCCTGTCTGGAGAAATAAAATCCCTTTCTGGAGAATTTAAAGAACTAAAATCTAACCAAGTTGAAATTAAAAAAGCTATTAATGAGGTGCAATAAAAAATGGAGGCTCTTACTGCAAGGATAAATGAGGCAGAAGAGAAAATTAGTGATATAGAAGACCAAATGACAGAGCAAAAAGAAGCTGAGCAAAAGAGGGACAAAAAACTATTGGGCCATGAGGGGAGAATTCAAGAGGTAAGTGATATCATAAGACAAAACAACATTAGAATAATTGGGATTCCAGAACAAGAAGAAAGAGGGGAGCAAAAGATACATTGGAGAGAAATGTTGTAGAGAATTTCCCTGATATGGCAAACAGAACAAGCATCAAAATCCAGGGGGCACAGAGAACCGGCCTCAAAATCAATAAGAATAGGTCCACACCCTGTCACCTAATAGTAAAATTTACAAGTCTTAGCGACAAAGAAAAAATCCTGAAAGCAGCCTGGGACAAGAAGTCTGTAACATACAATGGTAAAAATATTAGATTGGCAACAGGCTTATCCACAGAGACCTGGCAGACCAGAAAGAACTGGCATGATATATTCAGAGCACTAAATGAGAAAAACATGCAGCCAGGAATACTATATACAGCTACGCTATCATTGAAAATAGAAGGAGAGATAAAAAGTTTCCAGGACAAACAAAAACTGAAAGAATGTGTAAACACCAAACCAGCTCTACAGAAAATATTGAAAGGGGTCCTCTAAGCAAAGAGAGAGCCTAAAAGTAGTAGATCAGAAAGGAACAGAGACAATATACAGTAACAGTCACCTTACAGGCAATACAATGGCACTAAATTCATATCTCTCAATAGTTACCCTGAATGTAAATGGGCTAAATGCCCCAATCAAAAGACACAGGATATCAGAATGGATAAAAAAACAAAACCCATCAATATGATGCCTACAAGAAACATATTTTAGACCCAAAGACACCTCCAGATTTAAAGTGAGGGGGTGGAAAACAATTTACGATGCTAATGGACATCAAAAGAAAGCTGGGGTGGCAATCCTTATATTGTATCAATTAGATTTTAAGCTAACAACTATAATAACAGATGAGGAAGGAGACTATATCATATTCAAAGGGTCTGTCCAACAAGAAGATCTAACAATTTTAAATATCTATGCTCCTAACATGGGAGCAGCCAACTATATAAACCAATTAATAACAAAATCAAAGAAACACATCAATAATAATACAATAATAGTAGGGGACTTTAACACTCCCCTCCCTGAAATGGACAGATCATCTGAGCAAAAGATCAACAAGGAAATAAAGGCCTTAAATGACACACTGGACCAGATGGACATCACAGATATATTCAGAACATTCCATCTCAGAGCGACAGAATACACATTCTTCTCTAGTGCACATGGGACATTTCCAGAAAAATCACATCCTGGGTCATAAATCAGGTCTCAACCAGTATCAAAGGATTGGGATAATTCCTTGCATATTTTCAGACCCAATGCTCTGAAGCTAGAACTCAATCACAAGAGGAAATTTGGAAAGAATCCAAAAAGTGAAAATTAAACAGCACCCTTGTGAAGAATGAATGGGTCAACCAGGAAATTAAAGAAGAATTGAAAAAATTCATGCAAACAAATGATAATGAAAACACAATGGTTCAACATCTGTTGGACACAGCAAAGGCAGTCCTGAGAGGAAAATATATAGCAGTACAAGCCTTTCTCAAGAAACAAGAAAGGTCTCAAATACACAACTTAACCCTACACCTAAAGGAGCTGGAGAAAGAACAAGAAATAAAGCCTAAACCCAGCAGGAGAAGAGAAATCATAAAGATCAGAGCAGAAATCAACGAAATAGAAACCAAAAAAACAATAGAACAAATCAACGAAACTAGGAGCTGGTTCTTTGAAAGAATTAATAAGATTGATAACCCCCTGGCCAGACTTATCAAAAAGAAAAGAGAAAGGACCCAAATAAACAAAATCGTGAATGAAAGAGGAGAAATCACAACCAACACCAAAGAAAGACAAACAATTATAAGAACAT
>PISX010031858.1:0-16873 GCA_004024625.1 Mellivora capensis
ATAATAATATATAATATAAGCAGGTACTGTTATGGGTTTAGGAAATGTAAAAATTACTAAGACTGTTCAGTAGTTTACAGTGAAAGAAACAAAAAAAATGTTGTGACACATCAGGTAAAATGTAAGACAGAGGCTTAAACTAATTATAATCAGAGCCCTTCAAATATGGAAATGTAAGATGTTTGGCTAGATATTGATAAGAAAGAGAGGAGGGGTGCACCCAGAACTATGTAGAAGGAAGGCTGATACATAAAGGCGAGTGGTTTAGGTAATATTCAGCAGGCTTGATGGTTAACTTGACTTACCATGGTGCCTGGGGTTGGAGAAAGAAGTCAAGGAATCCACTAATTTATTCATTCATTCAACGTTCAAAAGATTATTTGTTAAGAAATTAGTAAGGCTCATGTTTGATTCTAGGTACTGGCAACAACAGTGAAAAGGACAAGCTACCTGTCCTCATAGAGTATACACTCAAATGCAAATAGCTAAAGGGGAACTGATGTATTCAATATCCACTCAGTATGTAAGTACCTAGTAAAGAAAACATACAAAAACTCCTTCCCTCATAGAGCTTAGACCACAATGACAGGCAGAGGCAGCTGGCTTAGCCTGCCTGGTGAGGGACTGCCTCTCTGAGAAGACAACATCTGAGCTGAGACCTCAATGACAGGAAGGATATAGTCAGTCTCTTGATGATCTGGAGACAGAACATTTCAGGCAGGAAGAGCAAATACAAAGGTCCTGTGGTGAACAAAAGCTCTGTGTATCTCAAGGACCAAACAGAATCACCACTGTGGCAAGGGCAGAGTTCAGGAGATTTGTCTGCAATGAGTCAGAGACCAGCCAGAGGACAGATTACACAGGGCGTTTCCAGCCAGAGGAACGAGTCTGGGCTTTACTCTAAAATTCTCAACTAAATACAAAGGAAAGGCAGTAACTGAGGAGATTTTATGTGGCTACCATGGATATAATGGCTTTCAGAAGAGCAGAACTGGAATAAGGGGACCAGCAATAGAGAGTGGCTGAGAGCAAAGCCTTGACCAAGTGTAGTAGGCAGAATAATGCCCCTGCTCCATAAACAGGTCCATATGCTAATCCCAGGAAACTGTGAATGTTTCCTTACATGGTAAAAGGAACTTTATAGGTATTAAGGATCTTGAGATAGGGCCTGTATTATAGATCCTGTATTACCCAAGAGGACCAAATGTAAAGACAGGGATACTTATAAGAGGGAGCAGAGGGGTGGGGGGGGGGTTCAGACTCAGCAGGAAAAATGAATACTGAAGAGGTTGGAGGGAGGCAGGAAGAGGCCGTAAGTCTAGGAGGGCAGGCAGTCTCTAGAAACTGAGAGGGGGGAAGGAAGCATTCTATCTTGAGTCTCCAGAAGGGATCCTGTTCTGTTGACAATTTGATTTTAGCCCAGTGAGACTTTGGGCCCCAGAACTCTAAGGTAATAAATTTGTGTTGTTTGAAGACACTAAATTCATGGTGCTTTATTACAAAAGCAATAGTAAATGAGTACACAAGTCCAAAAAAGGATGACAAAGATAAAAGGCTAAGCTAGAAGGAATCAAATATTGAGGCTGAAAAGTTGAAGACTGACACCTTTGAGTTTATAGCTTCTTAGATGGAAGTCCACCCAAGTGATAAACCCAAGGTCCATGTTCACAAGTATAATTTACTAGAGTAGGATTGAAGGGTGTTGGAACCAAAAAGGTCAAAGAACATCAGGCCAAGGAGTCATTATTAAGGCTACCCAAATAGAAGAATGATGAGAGCATAGGTGAAAGAAGTAGAAGCAATTACATGCCAACGTCCTCAATGGAGGAACAAAAGTAACTACAAATTGGTAAAGGAAACCACTGCAAATGGATAGAAGATACTAAAACTGTGTGGAATGAAACTGAAACGGGAAAAGTTTTTCATAATTTGGAAATGTCTATGTGAAAGAGATTTAGAGATTATATCTATTTAGAGATTATGCTAAGTGAAATAAGTCAAACAGAGAAAGTCAATTATCATAGGGTTTCACTTATTTGTGGAACATAAAGAATAGCATGCAGGACATTAGGAGAAGAGGAAAAGTAAAGGGGGAGAAATCAGAGTGGGAGATGAACTATGAGAGACTATGGACTCTGGGAAACAGAGTTTTAGAAGGGAGGGGGTAGAGGGATGGGTGAGCCTGGTGGTGAGTATTAAGGAGGCCAAAGTTTGCATGGGATGCTGGGTATTATATGCAAACAATGAATCATGGAACACTACATCAAAAACTAATGATGTACTGTATGGTGACTAACATAACACAATTAAAGAAAAAAAAAGAAAGTACGAAAATGTCCACTCCATTACTGAGTCCTGGGTTAAAGAACTTTAACTTCACAAACTAAGATGACAAAAGAACAAAAGACATAAGAGAGGAATGTCTGGGTGGCTCAGTCAGTTAAATGTCTGACTTTGGCTCAGGTCATGATCCTGGCTGGGGAGGGGGACAGGGTGGGGGGGGGCAGTCCCTGCTCAGTGGGGAGCCTGCTTCTCCCTCTCCCTTTGCCCCTCCCCCTGCTCATGCTCTTTGTCAAATAAATAAAGAAAATCTTTAAAAAAATTTAAAGAGAGATAAGAACAAAATCAGCAGACTGTAGCATCATAGACGCAAAGAGACGAGCATGGTGGAGAGTATCAAGCACTACTTAAAAGTCAAGATGGAATCAACACATGTCTACTGAATTTGGTGAGCGGTAGGAACAGAAGCCAAGTTATAATATGTTAAGAAATGAATGCAAAGTAAAATTAACACAAGTAAAGGCAGCGCCTGTGTGTGAAGCAAGCAAGAGAGGAGTGGCTTAAAGGATGCTGTTGGGGAAACTGAAGACACCTCCCATGTAAATGCCAATGGGAAAGACCCAGTAGGGAGGGAGAGACTGTAGATACAGAAGAGAAAGGATAATAATAATAGAATGTAAAGTCCTTGAGAAGGCAGAGGATGTGGGACTCAAAGTACAAATGGGTGAGTTACTTTTTTTTTTTTTTAAGAATTTATTTATTTAACAGACAGATCACAAGTAGGCAGAGAGGCAGGCAGAGAGAGAGAGGGGGAAGCAGGCTCCCTGCTGAGCAGAGAGCCCGATGTGGGGCTCGATCCGAGGACCCTGGGATCATGACCTGAGCCGAAGGCAGCGGCTTAACCCACTGAGCCACCCAGGCGCCCCTACTTTTTTTTTTTTTAAGAGAGTGTGGGTTAGGGGTGGGGAGGGGCAGAGTGAGAGGGAAAGAATCTTCAGCAGGCTCCACACTCAGCGCAGAGCTTGACATGGGACTTGATCTCACGACTCTGAGATGATGAGCTGAATCAAGAGTCGGATGCTTAACTGACAGAGTCACCCAGATGCCCCTCATGAGTGATTAGTTTTAAGAACCAGATTCTTCCTCTGTTACCTTAGGAGGGAAGGAGGAAGGATCTGATCCAGGGAGAGACAGGCTTGTATATTCTGTTTGTGAAGTAAAAGAAGATCTCATCCACCAAAGGGGGAAGAAGAAAAGTGGGAAATTTGAAAAGCGTAGAGGTTTGACCCAGCCAGTGAGAAGAGGAGGAGGGAGTAGGATTCTGGCTGGGAATATACCCTGTAGTGAGGTGTGCGACAACAATCAGGTGAAAGGAAGCAAGAAAGCAGACCATGATGCTGCTTGGATGACATGTGAAAGGAGGTTTTTAGTTTGGGCAAGGGAAGCGGCTGCTGGAAAAATGGTGGGGCAATGGGCCAACTATCCAGAGAGAATAGTGAGCAGTTTGAAAAGAAAGGAGATAGGCAACTGATTTAAGGGGCTGCTCCAATAGGTGGAGGAGCACTCCAGGAGCACAACAGTTTCAAAACACAATAAAGGATGTAAGTATACAAGCAGATGGCCGGTGTGAAGGGGGGAAATAGATGATTGCACCTGTGAAGGTCAAGGAGCCATTAGCCAGAACACCATAAAACTTATGCAAGATAGTAGGAGCTCTGAGAGCGGAAAGGGAGACCCTGAGCCTGGTGGTAAAGTCTCTAATAATGAATGACCAGGTGGCCAGAAGATAATGGCATAAAGAAAAAGGCTCTTTGATTCCGGGCAGATAAAAGCTTAACCGATCATAAACTATCATAAATGATTCAAGTTGTTAAAGGCTCTAGCTCTGGAGGGATACTTGGGTGGCTCCATGGGTTAAGCAACTGCCTTCAGCTCAGGTCATAATCTCAGGGTCCTCGGATCCCTGCTCAGTCGGGATTCAGCTTCTCCCTCTCCCTCTGCCCCTCCCACTGCTTATCCATGCATGCGTGCTCTCTGTCTCAAATAAATAAATAAAATAATTTTTTAAGATTTTATTTATTTTTCAGAGAGAGAGAGAGAGAGAGAGTGCACAAGCAGGAAGAATGGCAGGCAGAGGCAGAGAGAGAAGCAGGCTCCCTGCCAAGCAAGGAGCCGGATGCGGGACTCGATTCCAGAACCCTGGGATCATGACCCGAGCTGAAGGCAGTGGCTTAACCAACTGAGCCACCCAGGCGTCCCAATAAATAAAATCTTAAAAAACAAACAAACAATCCCTCTAGCTCTGGAGTAAGCAGACTGTGGCAAATTCTGGACCTGCCCTCTTACTAGCTATGTAAATCTGTGACTTTGAGTGCATTGCTTAACTTGTCTGAGTCTGTTTCATCATCTAGCGTAAGGTCAACGCAACCTCGTAGGTTATCAGGTCACTGTGCTTAACAAGTACTGGCACAGAGGAAGCACAGATAGGTAATAGATCTTATCTATTTAAAAAAATTAGTTTTTCAATAAGATACATGAAGTAGAACATTCAGAGTCGAAACTGCCACATCTTTCTGGCAAGAGCGTGTAAACTTTCAGGAGTTCTATGTGTTAAGAACTGCAGCCCCATTGGTATTTTTCCTGTCCTGATTTCCATCTGTTGCATTTCCTTACTTGCTTTAGATTTTATTCTACTTTTATGTTTCTTGTTTTGTTGAAACAAGGCCCACTATTTTTAAAAAAATGCTTGTAGAAAAACTTGAATATCGCCTACCTCTTTTTGATCCCTTTCTCAAGACTGCCAAAAAGTCTCATAGTAGAAGTAAGTTAATACTGTAAGCTGAAGACTTGCAGTTTCGAAAGACCTGTATTCAAGGCTGGCCCTTGGTGGGCATCTAGAACTTGGATTGGGGGGTTGGGGTTAACTGATAAAAGTGGCCAAATTATTTAGACAAGGTGTTCTATGCTGAATACCTACCTTCCTTCTATGAGTCTGGAATTCTGGTATACGCCAAGCCTACATGATCAGCCCCTAGCACAAATTTTGAGTGCTGAGTTTCTAATGAGCTAGTCTGACAGCATTTCACAGTTGTCCCAATTTAAGTGTGACTCCACTGGGCAAAGACTCAGGGGAGCTTATGCCTCGTTTCTCCTGGACTTCTGCCTCGCTCTTTCCTTTTCCACTTTTGATTTCGCTTTGTATCCTTTTGCTGTAATAAATCTTAGCCATGAGTATTACAAGTAGGACAATATGCTGAGTCCTGAGAGTCTCTCTTCCGAGTGAATCACCGAACCTGGGGTTTTTGGGGGGCCCTGACACATGAGTTTTTGTCTTAGCTGATAACATCAGCACTATACTGTGAAAAGTTCTGAATGTGTCCTCATGTCTATATGTTTTACATACAAGTTCAGTTCAGTTTTCTGTGTCAGCTCTTCAGGAAAAAGACATGAGGGAAAGCCACATAAATAATACAGCTCTTCCTCAAAAGGCTTGCAATATATTCCTTCTATGCTATCCTGAGCAATGTGATTGAGAACATGAACTTCACAGGTCTGAATCCTGGCCCTGTTGTATACCGAGTGGGCAAGATAGTATGTCTGGACTCAGTTTCTTCACCTGTAAAATTAGAATAATAGTAGTATGTATCTCAAAGGGAGTTGTAACAGTTAAATGAGTTTTATGTACTTAGGACAACACATGGCGTATAGTACTGTATGTGCTGTTATTCCCTCACACTTAAACTCCAGATTTTTACTCTTTAGTGGCTTAAATTGTATTGATAGTATTACCTCTCTATATTAGATTTATTAGATTTTCTTTTTTAAAAAGATTTTTACTTTTTTTATTTGACAGAGAGAGAGAGACACTGAGAGAGGGAACACAAGCAGGGGGACTGGGAGAGGGAGAAGCAGGCTCCTCGTTGAGCAGGGAGCCTGATGCGGGCTGGATCCCAGGACCCTGGGATCATGACCTGAGCTGAAGGCAGACGCTTAATGACTGTGCCACTCAAGTGTCCCTAGATCTGTTAGATTTTCTAAAATGAGACCTTTTTTTTTTTTTTTTAAGATTTTATTTATTTGACAGACAGAGATCACAAGTAGGCAGAGAGACAGGCAGAGAGAGAAAGGGAAGCAGGCTCCCAGCCAAGTAGAGAGCCCAATGCGGGGCTGGATCCCAGAACCCTGGGATCATGACCTGAGCCGAAGGTAGAGGCTTTAACCCACTGAGCCACCCAGGCGCCCCTAAAATGAGACTTTTTTTTTAAATTTAAGCTACAAATAATAAAAACTAAACCACAAAAGACGAAACATTTTGGTCTCAAAATGACAAAACTGAAATTAAATCTTGGGAATAAACCCTACTTTAACATAGAAGGTTCTTTTAATAAATAAGAATGAAGTATAAAACGAAAACTGCCCCTTGGTCACCTGAGTAGTCTTTTTTTTTTTTTTTTAAGATTTATTTATTTTAGAGAAAAAGAGGGCAAGCATGCATGAGCAGGGGGAGAGGGAGAAAAAGAATCCCAAGCAGACTCTGAGCTGAGCATGGAGCCCAACATGGGGTTCAATCCCAAGGCCCTGAGATCGTGAACCTGAGCTGAAATAAATAATCAGACACTTAACCTACTGAACCACTTGGGCACCCTCCCACCCCGAGTGTCTTTTTGAGAATGACCCAAACATATAGTTTCATTCCCAAAATATTCCAAAGAGAGGAGAGATAGGACAAAAGGTGAAACCATAGCCAGAGCAACTTTATGGCAAGAAGAGGACCACGTAAGATTTTATAGTCAATTTGCTAATATCTACTTTATAAGATAGCCTACCCCTACTCCACCACCAACTTTCCAAAAACATCTGATGTGTTATGACTGAATTATAAAGTATTCACTCACTGTCAGACTTCTTTGGTTCGGTAGTGTTACAGGTTCTTGGCAAAGAATAAAAGAAGGACCCAGGTAGAGAGAGACCATCATCCAACCAAACCTATAAAATCCCTGACTTATTCCAAATCTGACACAAGAAAAATTTCTAAGCAATGACCATGCAACCAGCAAATGAGATGAAGAATTTTATAAAGGTTTTCAAATTAGATATTATTAGTTATTCAGCACAGAGAAATGATGACAGGTACTAGGTTCATAGTAATAAACAATACATTGCTAACTTCTATTTTTTGGGTGCCTGAGACTTTGACCTCAAACCTGCCAGGATTTGAGAGCCACTGATGAAAAGGAAACTTGTATCCTGTTAGAACCACACTCTACCTAGTGGCTGAGACCAATCACAGGGAAAAGTGCTTGCACAGATAACAGACCACAAGCCACATAAAAAAATTAGCAGAATTCTGAAATGTAGGCCAAGAAGAGTGGCTGTTGAGGCGCAATCATAATACGCCATGATTGGCATTCCACTGAAAACAAGCTAACTTAAACCTATTCATTTTGCCTCTTCATTAACATACACTCCAAGACAATTATGATACTAGATGAAATATCTCTTTTCTAGGGAAGAAGTCAAATTTCCAAAGCAATTTGATCACTAAGTAAATTAAGACTCACCATTGCAAATGTACTGACAGTTGGTTTCTTTTCTTTCTTCTCATCTTTTTTACTGAAAAATAGTAATAGGATTACACAAAACTATTAAAATTACATAAACTTTTAAGTAACCAAATGAACATAGATCTTATATTTAATAACAAATAGGACAAAGAAACACATCTCTATTATTCCATAAAAACAAACGTTAATAGTATGAACCCATTTATGAAGTTTAAAAATATTTACATGTATTTTAGAAATCTGTATATGTGATTATCACTGGGTATTGAGATTTCTTTCAAAATATTTTTTTCTTTGTACCTTTGGTATTTCCTAATTTTCTATGATGAATACACAGACATACAACTTTTACAATTGTTAAAAATAATACTAGGGTGCTTGGGAGGCTTGGATGGTTAAGCATTTGTTTTTGGCTCAGGTTATAATCCCGGGGTCCTGGAATCAAGCCCTGTGTTTGGCTGCCTGGGGAGTGTGCTTCTCCCTCTCCCTCTGCCCCACCCTCCTGCTTGTGCTCCTTCTCTCAAACGAATAAAACCTTTAAAAATAATAAGAACATAAGAGAACTTACTGTTTTCTTTCTACAGACTGTTTCCAATTTATAATGGTTTGACTTTTGGATGGTGAGAAAGGGTTATGCATTCAATAGAAACTCTACTTCTGGTAAGGAAGTTGGATGTTTTCCCTGGGCTAGCAATATGCAGTACAGCACTCTCTCTTGATGCTGGGCAGCAGCAGTGACCGACAGCTCCATGAGATCGTAAGGGTAAACAACCCATACACTTAAAACCATTCTGTACCCATACAACCATGCTGTTTTTCAGTACAGTATTCAATAAATTACATGAGATATTCAACACTTTGTTACAAAACTGGCTTTGCGTTAGATTATTTTCCCCAACTATAGGCTAATGTAAGTGTTCTGAGCACGTGTAGGGTAGGCTAGGCTAAACTATGATGTTCAATGGGTTAGGTGTATGAAAGGCATTTTCAACTTACGATATTTTTAACTAACAAAATGGGGCTGGGGGAAATACATAAGTTAAGGAAGACCTGTAATTAGAAAATCATTCATATTCTCCAGAGTTAATTCTCTTAATCATCATCTAAGCAATGCTAGCAATAGATATTCTATCTACATACTACCCACATATTATCCTCAATCTTTCTACGAATGGAGAGTGGTGGCAATCGGAAGCTGGGCATAAACTAACCTAAGAACAAAGGTAATTAAACCATTCTCTATCAGTCAATCTAATTCTGAAAGGAAGTCTGGAGCCCTAAATATACCATTAAGGCAATAAATTCAATCTAAAAAAGCTCTGATCAAAAAAGATGGTCTGTAAACTGTCAGAAAGCTGTCCTCAGGAATAAGAAGGCTGATTATTACTTTGAGCCCAGATTCAAATGACTCTAGCTATAAGCTGTTTTCCACTCTGTGTAACAGCCGCCTAGAACATGAAAGCCAACTGACCGAAAGCAGCCTCTGCCTCTTTATTTTCATATGTACAAACTAAAGACTATTCCAGAGAAGATTTTTATACAGATTTTCAAGTTCAAAAGTAAATTCGTCTTTGTCTTTGTTCTTTACGCTAAGCGAGGTCAAAGAATTGAAGAGACTTCTAAAGGAAAAAAAACCCCACCGCTTACTCCATATTTGGCTTTAAAGTGATGTTAGGCGGACGTGAAAACACACAAAATACACAAACATAACTCTTCAGAATTGGTCCCACCCTATTCCCAATAAAGCATGGTTTCAGTATCTCTGGAACCAGGATGAGAGGAAAAAAGCAGTCACACCTAATTGAATTTTAGCTCCAAGCATTTTATTTATTTTTTCATTCTCTAAAACTGATCCTACTCTGGAAATTTTATAATATTTCAAATGCTGGCTAAGTAAACACTTCCCATACACAATCTCATTTAATCTTATCTCAATCTCTGTGAGGCAGGCACATTTTTGTCCTTCTGTCAGAGCTGAGAAAACTGCAGGTGAAGAGAGTTCAGGAACTTGCCCAAGGTCACATAGCTGGAACAAAGCCAAGTTTAAACGGAAAAGCCTGTCCCCTAAACACTAAGCTACTATTCAGCGCAACCTCAGACTTCTATGATACTGCATTATATAGAAATACATTTCCACATTGATCTCTCATCCTCACTAGATTGTTAATTTATCCTCATCAGCTTGAAACACAGGACTTATAAAAAGCAAGTCTCTTATCAGACCTTTAGAAATACATATATTCCAAATGATACTATCACCCAACCAATATATATATTCGCAAAGCCACATGCTTCTTTTTAATTCCAAATTAGAACATATAGTTTTAAAAAAAAACTCACAGAACAAGAGATCAGATTTGTGGTTATCAGAGGCTGAGAGGGCGTGGAGACTAGAGGAATTTGATCCAAAGGTACAAAGATAAGGTCGTCCCAGGGGTGTAAAGTACATCAGGATGAGTGCAGTTAACAGTGCCATATGATACATAGGAAAGTTGTTATGAGTAGATCCTAAGAGTTCTAATCACAAGCAGAAAAAAATCTTTTTCGCTTTTTCTTTTTATTGTTATGTGTATGAGATGCTAGATGTTAACAGTGTGATAATCATTTCACAATATATGTAACTCACACCATAAAGCTGTATACCTTAAATTTACATAGTGCTGTATGTCAATTATATCTCAATAAGACTAGGGAAAAATATAGAGTTGTACCAAGTATACATTAAAATCAGTGATGATGAACACAGCTTAATAAGAATTTCTTACCTAAAAACCCCACAATTTTGTGTTTAAAAGAAGTCTATAGGCATGGTAAGAAGCAATAATAAAATGAAGGTATGAGCAGGCGCCAACACATTTCTTTACCATTTCCTTCCACATAACCTCAGTACTTCTTACTCCAATATCCCTAAGTGGTTGTGTATTATTAAAAATATTTTATTTATTTGACAGAGAGAGACGCAGCAAGAGAGGTAATACAAGCAGGGGCAGAAGGAGAGGAAGAAGCAGGCCTCCTGTCAAGCAGGGAAGCCCAATGTGAAGCCCGATCCCAGGACCCTGGATCATGACCTGAGCCGAAGGCAGACGCTTAAGGACTGAGCCACCCAGGTGCCCCCCAAGTGGTTGTATATTAAGGACATAGTTCTTTAAGGTATCAAAACAAACAACCTAAAAACAAAAAGGGCAATATCTTCCTTCCACTATACAGAGTTTTTTTCTTTTTGTGTATATGAATATTTTCATTAGGAAAACTTTCAAATTGAAAAATTGAAAAAAAAACCCACTGATAATGACTACCCACACAAAATTCACCTAGATTCAACAATTCCGTTCACATTTTGACCATATGTTCTTTATCTGTGTAAGTACACATTATCATCATTAATATTTTGCTGAGCCATTTGAAAGTAACTTGCAAACATCATGGCACTTCACATTTTCCTACCATTTTCACATTTCAGAAAATAGCAATTTTTATATCAACTAATATCCAATCTAGTCAAATTTCCTAAGAATGTTTTCTATAGGTTTTTCCTTTTCTGATTTTGAACTTAGATATAACCAAAGTTCACATATTATATTGGATGGTTTTGTCTCTTTAGTCTCTTTATCTTTTTTTTAAAAAAGATTTTATTTATTTATTTGACAGAGATCACAAGAGGCAGAGAGGCAGGCAGAGAGAGGGGTGGGGGAAGCATGCTCCCCGCTGAGCAGAGAGCCTGATGCGGGGCTCAATCCCAGGACTCTAAGATCATGACCCGAGCCAAAGGCAGAGGCTTAACCCACTGAGCCACCCAGGAGCCCCAGTCTCTTTTTCAAATCTCGAAGTCCTTCTGCTGTCTCTATCCACATTGACTTTTTATAGTAATAAGATGGCTTGTAGACTGACCCACATCTGGAAAGGTCAGTGTCAAACTGAATCCAAATTGGGATGTGTGTAAGAATAAAATACACAGCTGATTTGAGGACTTGGTATGAAAAAGAATGTAAACTGTATTATTAATAATTCTGATTACATATAGAAATAATATTTTAGATATTCCAGCTTCTCTAGAATTAATTATTTTCAAAATTAATTTCACTTGTTTCTTCTTTAGTTTTTTACTGTTACTACTAGCAAATTAATAATTACAAATGGGGCTCACATTATATTTCTATTGGACAGCATCAGTCTAGAAGCTTGATAGGGTTCAGATCAAATGTTTTTGCAAACATACTTCCTAGGTGGTGTCATATCACTAACACAGGACCCCACTATGAGTGATGCTAGGTCTGATCACTAGGTAAAGATTGCTAACCGCAAAAATCTCTCCACTGAAAATCCTCACTTTCTTTTTGCCTAGCAAACATTTGGGATAATTCTTAGATACAACCTTTCTCCAAATGGTTTAAGATCCATAACAACACTTGCCTGAGTCAGTGATAACAATGCAGGTTCCAATAAGGTAGCTTGCATTTTTCTGCAAAAAATACTCCTTTATTTTCACTGCCTTTTCCCACCGTTTTTGTTTTCCTCTTCATTTCAGAATTTTATTAAAGGTGCATGGACTATACTGTATACAATATTTCACAATCAAGTTCAGGGAAGCCAGCTCTTGTGTTCTTTTTGAACAACAAGATAGTCCAGGTTCATTTTTGTATGTGCCCCCCCCCATCCCAACATACATGGTTGTAATCAGCCATTCCTCCAGGGAGTACAGCTTCCATTTAGTTGAGCAATGGTATTCAGAAACCAAGATCTGGGGGCACCTGGGTGGCTCAGTAGGTTGAGGCCTCTGCCTTCCGCTCGGGTCCTGAGATCGAGTCCCGCTTCAGGCTCTCTGCTCGGCAGGAAGCCTGCTTCCCCCTCTCTCTGCCTGCCTCTCTGCTTACTTGTGATCTCTCTCTCTCTCTGTCAAATAAATAAATATTAAAAAAATTTAAAGAAACCAAGATCCGGCAATAAATGTACTGCTACTCTCCCTCTCAGTGGATAGAAAGTGAGCTATTTTAAAACTCGTGAGTTCATACTGAAGTATAGTTCAAATTTAATATTGTTGTTAAAACCTTCTTTGATGTCCCTACCTATATTTTTCTTTTACATTGAAAAGCTTGGTTCCTAATAATAATATACTTACTAACTACTTTTAGCTTTTTTATTATTATAATTTACAACTAAGAATGAGCCTATGGAGCAAAGTTTAAAATTTCCTGTATGGACACTGCACTGTGATCAAAATTTACTTAACATTTCCCTATGCGGTTCCATTACCAATAACTACACACAAGGCTAGTAGCTTCCTTGGTCCTGCAGTCTTTTTTCAGAATTTATTCTACAAGTGTCAGATATGCATTTTCTTTTAAAACAACAACAACATCAACAAAAACCCACGTTTAACACCTACATGTGGTTTTGGCCTTCTGTCCCATCTGCCATGCCACAAACATGCAATGTTTCTGAGACGAGAATGTTCATGTTTTACCAGAAGCAAGAGACTGGACCACGGAGTAGAGCGCAAGCAGCACACGTCCGGGGACGTGGGCGAGCAACAGCGCTCGTAAAGCAGAAAGTTCATGAACCACAGAAAAGGATGTGAGAGCAGTGGCGTGTCAGGGGCAGGAAGGCTGAGAAAGAAGCTCGCCAAGGCCGTGGGAATGCGTAAACGCTGTCCTCCACTCACCCAGTGAACTTCTGCAGAAAAACCATTTGCGTTTAAGGTTAAAAATACCATCTTCTTTTATTTCAGGGCTGGAGACTAGAAATCCATGTCCCAAATTTCTCAAGCCACGTATAGTATGAAACTGAAACAAACTGGCTACCTTTTTTTGCCCATTTTCAGTAAGTTCTTCTCTGCTCTTCCATTACGTCCTCCTTCAAGATCCATTGTGACCTGAGGAGAAACCACAGGCCATCGGTCAGATGGGGAACCCGCAGGAAGCGGAGGTGACAATAGTCCACCTCGGCAGCTGGGGGGCGGCGGCGCATCCTGGACTTTGGCCGACGCCTCTGCGGCTCTCGGTCCGGCTCCTCTCGGGGCGGTGATGTTGCCTCGCGCACCTGCGGCTGGCTGGGAAACCCGCTCTCGCGACCGCGCCCGCTCTTTGCGCTCAGGGCAGGGTAACCCAGTGCGCGTGGTAAGCGCGGAAGACTGCGGGCTGGGGTGTTCCAGAAGCTCCCCGGGGGCCTTGCCA
This sequence comes from Mellivora capensis, assembly GCA_004024625.1. Classification (NCBI taxonomy): domain Eukaryota; kingdom Metazoa; phylum Chordata; class Mammalia; order Carnivora; family Mustelidae; genus Mellivora; species Mellivora capensis. Next base: position 14,015 of record PISX010031858.1, read on the forward strand.
AGAGGAATCTTCCCCTCCCTCCCCTCCGAAGCCCTTCTCCCACGGGGACCCAACTCAGGAAATTGGGGAGCCCGACCCTTCCTACGAACTTGTCCCCATCTGACCCTCAGCTTCGCGCGCCCCTACCTCGGGCTTTCCTTCGGAACACCCACCAAGATGTCAATTTTGGAAGAAGAGAGATTTTAAAGGAAAGACGGGTCAGACACGAACAACGGACGCGGCTTCTTAGAGCGGGGAGGAGCCGCTGCTCGAATGCGCCCGGGTTTCCTGCGTCCCGGGGACTGAGGCGAGAGCGCACAGCCCACACCCTGGCGCTCCGGCGCCCAACCAATCAGCCTCATCACTCCGGCTTGCCCTGGGCCCTGCTCGCCTTAATGCTGATTGCGAGAAGAGTTACGTAAACAGGCTGGATTTGAGGGAGGAAGGTCCTCTCCTTTCTCTTGCTGTTCGGTTGAAGAGCCACGAGAGAAATGCGTATCAGCTGGATCATGGGGGACACTGCACATTTATAGAGTCATATCTCTACATGTCTGCATAACGCTCCATATCCATGGAAATATTTATATTCATCAATTTCCAGTGAAACCCAATTACTTCCATGGGTCTTGAGTAGATAATAGAAATTTTCTTTGCCATTGCAACTAATACCGTTGATAAAACAATCTCCGACCTCGTCCATTCTGTAGTTAAGGCAAGTTAAACTTTGCTTTCTAGCAGCACCTGGAAAAAAGCCAGGTGAAAATTTTCTCCAAGTCTTTCTCTACTGTGTTTGGCGGTTTCTGAGGTGTAGCTGTTCATCTTTTGTTTGAAGATAAATGGAAGGAAAGAGGAAGATTTTTAAAGTACGTAAATAGAAAAAGGACATTTCAGAGTAAAATTAATATTTAGAAATATGTGGCCTTTACAGGTTTTAGCCATCAGATCAATGCCCACGTATTCCTCAAGGCATTTCTAACCTCATATTTTAATTCGGATTATTTTTAAAAAGTATCGTGTACGTTAGCATATTACTTTAGTTGTAATCTAATTCCATATTTACTGCTACCGTTTACTATTTTTTCTTGTCCACTGTTTTTTCTCACGTTGATGAAAAGTAAGTTCAATCTTCACAGTAAGAATTCATAAAGCAGTGTTAACTCGCATAAGAGCTTTTCTTCTTATAAGCCTACGGGAAATAAATATTTTTGTCACCTTTAGCATTCATTCTCTGACCTACACCTGTGCCTCTCAGCCAGCTGCAAAAGTTTAAAAGAAGAAAAACTTATTTATTTATTTAATTGCATAGTGTACTTTCTCTGCCTTCTTTAAGAAAATCATAGTTCAAAGCCCTAATTTTCTTTCCGTCTTTTGTTCCAAATATTCCATGCCATACTCCGGTTTCTCTTTAGATTGTATAAATCTTTCACCTTTTACCAAATATCCTCTGCCTTGATCTTTTTTCTTTCTTCTTAGCCATACAGTCAAGTTTCTTTGCAAGCTATAAATTAGATTTTCTACCAGGCTACAAATTTTATCTATGTTGTAATTGGATATGCATGTGACCAGCATGAGTTCACTGGGTAAAGGCCTATCACCAACCCTGTGGTCCACCTGGAATAAATGCATAAAGCTTTCATCTTTTTCACATCCATTTTTAATTTGATTCATGATTCTGCTCTCTGTTTCCACTGTTGTTTTACTTTGTCCCACCTTTAGCTTATATGGTCTTCTTATATATTATGTATCCATGAAAATGGCCTTAAATCCTCCCTAAAACAATACAGGATATTTTTTTAAGTATAATATTATGGTGATATTATGTCTACAGGCTTGAGGTTCAAGTGAAAACCTCTATCAAGAACATAAGTTTTTAAGGATTAGAATAGCCCAGAGGGTATATTTTTTAAATTTTTAATTTTTTTAAATTTCTTTTCAGCATAACAGTATTCATTGTTTTTGCACCACACCTAGTGCTCCATGAATACGTGCCCTCCCTAAAACCCACCACCAGGCTCCCCTAACCTCCCACCCCCAGCCCCTTCAAAACCCCTCAGGTTGTTTTTCAGAATCCATAGTCTCTCATGGTTCACCTCCTCTTCCAGTTTTCCTCAACTCCCTTCTCCTCTCCATCTCCCCATGTCCTCCGTGTTATTTGTTATGCTCCGCAAATAAGTGAAACCATATGATAATTGACTCTCTCTGCTTGACTTATTTCACTCAGCATTATCTCTTCCAGTCCCATCCATGTTGATACAAAAGCTGGGCATTCATCCTTTCTGATGGAGACATAATACTCCATAGTGTATATGGACTACATTTTCCTTATCAATTCGTCCATTGAAGGGCATCTTGGTTCTTTCCACAGTTTGGCGACCGTGGCCATTGCTGCTATAAACATTGGGCTACAGATGGCCCTTCTTTTCACTACATCTGTATCTTTGGGGTAAATACCCAGTAGTGCAATTGCAGGGTCATAGGGAAGCTCTATTTTTAATTTCTTAAGGAATCTCCACACTGTTCTCCAGAGTGGCTGCACCAACTTGCATTCCCACCAACAGTGTAAGAGGGTTCCCCTTTCTCCACATCCTCTCCAACACACGTTGTTTCCTGTCTTGCCGATTTTGGCCATTCTAACTGGTGTGAGGTGGTATCTCAATGTGGTTTTAATTTGAATCTCCCTAATGGCTAGTGATGATGAACATTTTTTCATGTGTCTGATAGCCATTTGTATGTCTTCATTGGAGAAGTGTCTGTTCATATCTTCTGCCCATTTTTTGATATGATTATCTGTTGTGTGTGTGTTGAGTTTGAGAAGTTCTTTATAGATCCTGGATATCAACCTTTTGTCTGTACTGTCATTTGCAAATATCTTCTCCCATT